>VUQR01012600.1:0-14115 GCA_015108515.1 Hemichromis elongatus | reverse complement strand
GGGGGTTAAAAACATTTTCTTTTGCTTTCAGTCATGAAATGTGAGTTTAAATATCTTCCTCTAAAAACTTCTGACTGATGTGTTTAAAAGACAGAACTCCTCACTTCTGCGACTCTTCCTCCCTGAGCGTTGGTCGATCTGAACGACCTCATCGTCTGCCCTCTCCTCCTCCTGCCCGCTGCCTCCCTCTGTCAGCTCCCCCACCTCCTTCTGACCTCCGCTGCCCTCGAGCGCCAGCTTTAACTGCGTCTCCGCGACCTCCAGTCTCCTCTTCATGTCCTCGATCTCTGCTACACCCTGCGTCACCTACAAAACAAGGACTGGTTCAGGATTTGTGGCTCGACTGTCATAGCGCACCGATATATCAAAGCACAGAAGAAGTGTACTTCTAGCCGCAGCGCAGAGGAACATTCATGGAAGAGCTGGCAGATCTTCTCCACAGCTTCCTGAGCCAAAGACGACATGAAGACGCTCAGCTGGATCACCTGATGGGAACAGCACAGGCCACCGTCAAATAATGAACCTGGTTTTCTGGATTATTATAAGCAGAAATAATTTAAACTTATTCTGGAAGGTTCAATAAATATTCCAAGTTGATAATAATCAGAAAATCTGACAGTTTGTTCAGTAATGCAATGAAGTGAAGAGACAATTGCACTTTGCCGCGCTACAAGATGGGTAAAACTTTTCCTTCAAACTTAGAAAAGCGAAATAATTTAAAGGCCTGACCTGAAAGATCAGGTGTAACGCTGATGTGATGTATTGATCAGCCAATCAGAACCCGGGATCAGAAGTATACAAGGAAATGACCAAAAACCACACAACCGGGTGGAACTACGTGGACGTCATTACGACCACAGAGGAGTGTGTTATTGATCAGACATCAGCTGATAGATCGACCCTGAGCTCTGCGGAAACCTGTAGCTGAGGCGCTTCTAGACATACAGTAGATAGATAAGCCCGGGCCTGCTGCCCAACCCAAAATGGCGCCCAGAGGTGGATTCTTCTAGACTTCGTGTACCAGCCCCTCATATTTACACAAAGTTTAGCCTAAACACATGCTCCATACAGCATGACAGCGCTACTCACTGCTGCTCTTTCGCAGCTAACCGGAGCTAACAGCTAGCTATTCTATTTCTATGCTCGGCCGGTTGTCGGGACGACAGCTTGAGGAAGCGTCGGCTCGGGAGAACCCGGGACCAATGCGGGTACCAGAACCGGCCCGGATACATAACGACCGTAAACCACCGCCGACTCATGTACCTTATTCTCCAGGGACCCATGCGTGTCTTCGGTCGCACATGATGTCTCTTGTGGACGCGGGGGATCCGGTGCGCCGATAACTTTATTCATCTCTGACACCGCCGCGTTCACCATTATCTCCAAAATGGCGCAAACTTGCGCCTCCAGGTCGGCCATGCTGAATGATTGTGCTGTTTATTTCGCATCTACAAATGCGTCATGAAACTTCTGCTCTGCCTCACTGTTGTTGTTATGGTGAAAAAAAAACTCACGCCGATCATTCACAACACGAAACCATGTACCGTTTCCTGGTTCATACTTTTCAGACTAAAATCACACAAGTTTCTAATTTGTCTTTTCAGTTTATCTTAAACGCTAATCACTGTATATCGTTTGTTTTGTCTCATCTTACATCGTCAGCTTTAACGTCATTAACTTGCAAGAAATGTGCTACACAAAGTTTAATGACTGGCAATATTTGGACACACGCTATTGCAGGGAATTGTCTTATTTGGATGAAAATATAGTAACAAAAACGTAACCACCATATTTGACTATTTTATTCAATATACCATATACCAAGTTTAATTTTATTGTGAAAAGCCTTAACGGAAACAGTATTGGAATGAGTATGGTGATCCGCCCTCCAGTGGCCAGAGTGAGTAACTACAATACTTAACAGTTCCACTGTCAGCAGAGACGTTAGAACGTTAAAATTAGCCTTTAACAGTTAGCGTATTCATAGTCTGAAATTGACAGAGCACTAAAAATGTATATAATATTATGTTATCAAGCTATATTAAACAAACACAGGTAAGAGGGGGTGGTCTGTGCTTCTGATCAGACTGTTTTTATATTTCAAAAGGAAAAAATGTTAAATGTGCGATTTTTGCTGTTTTGATTAATTTATTCAATACTGTAGGAAAACTGAGAATGTAAACGAGGTGAAAATACAAATATATAATGTATAAATACACAGTTTTCATATTTCAAGTCATGCTGAGAGCTCACTAAAAGACTGCCTGCTATATTACTGCCATATTACAATCATTGGAAGCCAAACATGTAAGATAATACAAATTTGATCAATTTTTTGCAACGCTTCCAGAATGCATCAGCTGGTTCACTCGAGTCGTCGCCATCAGGTCGCCGTGAGTGCGTTCCCCAACATTTTCTGGAATTTCTCGCTGCAGCTGTGTTTCTTCAGGAGCCTCGAGTCTGAGAATCCAAGTCCACAGCTGCTGCAGGAGAACGGTCTTTCCCCCGTGTGGGTCTGCATGTGAAACTTGACGTGCCCGAGCTGCCTGAACCTTGTGCCGCAGACCTCGCACTCGTACGGCTTCTCTCCGGTGTGGATCAGCTGATGTCTCTGGTAGTTTGTGTACATGCGGAAGGCCTTGCCGCATTGCTCGCATTTGTGCGGTTTTTCTCCAGAGTGTTGCAGCTTGTGGATCTTGAGCGCCTGACGGATGATGAACCTCTTCCCGCACACGTCACATCCAAAGGGCTTCTCTCCCGAGTGGACCCGCTGGTGGTAGTCATAGGTGGCTTTGTAGAAGAAGGACTTCCCGCACGTGTCGCAGCGGTACGGTATGTGACCTGTGTGGATCAGCTCGTGCCTCTTTAGGGAACACGCGGTGTCGAAGCCCTTGTGACAGGTGCCGCAGCTGAACGGCGTCACGTCCACCGTCGTCCTATCCTGCCGGTAGATTACTCTGCGCGCGCCCCGCTCCCGTCTCCTCATGACCTGCCCGTGCTTCTCGTCGTGAGTTACGCTCTGATGTCTCCTCAGGTGGCAGTTGTACAGAAACGTCTTCCCGCACAGGTCGCACATGTACGGCTTTGAAGCTCCGTGAAGGAGCATGTGCGCTTTCAACTTGTTGGCCTGAATGAAACCTTTCCCGCACACCTTACATTTGAACGGCCTCTCGCCTGTATGGATATGCATGTGTCTCTTTAGGTTCTGAGGCAGGGTGAAGCCAGCACCGCACGTTTCGCAGGTAAACATCTTCCCTCTGTGGACCGCCTGGTGCGTCCTGAGCGATCGCCTCTTTATAAAAACCTTGCCACACACTGTGCATTTGTACGGGTGCTCTCCAGTGTGGATGCTTTTGTGGCACTGAAGGGTGAAGGCGTATTTGAAGCTCTCGCCACACTCGGAGCATTTGTGTGGTTTCTCAGCCGTGTGCACGAGCTGGTGGGACTTCAGGCTGTATTTGGTCTTGAAGCCCTTTCCGCAGGCGGAGCAGGCGAACGGCCTTTCATCCGTGTGTACCACCCGATGCGTCTTCAGCCCCATTTTTGTTTTGAACTTCTTCTGGCAAAGCTCGCACTCGTAGCTGGCGTACTTCTTCTCTTCGTGTCGCAGAAGGTGGTACTCAAAAGTCGCCGCGTCCCTGAACTTTCTCGGACACTGGTCGCAGGCGAACGGCCGCTGCTCTTTGTGGATGTTCATGTGCTTCATGAGGTGGAAGAGCCGGTTAAAAGTCTTGTTACAGATGTCACACACAAACACCCTGCCTTTCTTCAAAACCTCTGCTTCCAGGCGCTTTTGGCTCTCGGTGTATTCGGGCTCAGGCGAGTCCGCGGAGGTACAGTCTGCTGCAGCGTCTAAACGGAAGGAAAGATCAAAGTTTGCACATAAAACCTCATTAATCATCACCTCTTACACGTGAAATCATCAAACACTCGTGATTGATTTGTTAGCCAGTGAGCAGACTCTGG
This sequence comes from Hemichromis elongatus, assembly GCA_015108515.1. Taxonomy (NCBI): domain Eukaryota; kingdom Metazoa; phylum Chordata; class Actinopteri; order Cichliformes; family Cichlidae; genus Hemichromis; species Hemichromis elongatus. The sequence goes on along the minus strand of VUQR01012600.1, from coordinate 10,149 downwards.
ATAATTCTCCTGTCTTACTTTAATAATGAGAATAATTTAAACAAAGTTACCTTCATATTCTGACCTGTACGAGTATCGTCTGAAGCTCACAAACGAGGACTTCAGTAAAGTCTTTACAAACGTCACAGAGCGAGAAACCCGAGGACTGTTTTCTCATTAAGAACCTTGAACACTGGCTTTACTTTTAAGACCTAAAGGCTAAGTAAATGCTGCCTATGGTTGAAATGACCAGCTCCACAGCATTAAAAGTCATACATCCAACCATCCATCTCCTACCACTTATCTGGGTTTGGGTCACGAGAAAACTGATTTCAGAGCCCGAGCCCAACTATATCTTTTCAGTATCTCCTGACATCATGCACATGCTCACGCTCCTTTGCCTCCTTTGCTTCGAGAGTTGACGTTCCGTGTGCCACAAGGTGATTTTGGAAGCCAGGGATCGGAGCGCCATGACCTCCACCTCTGACCACCATCCAATCCACAAATCACCAAACCCTACGGCCCCTTCTGTGGGTGGTGGGTCCCATGGGCTAAAACCCGCCCACGAGATGCTTCTACCCCAGGAAAGGCTCCAGGGTAGGACCACAGTAAGCCTGTCCCAGGGAGGGTACGCTGCACCTTTCTATAGTCGGCATAGAGGATTGATCTGACCTGCTCTTTGTGTGGCCCCTCACCCAGGACCAATTTATCACGTTTCCGGTTATTTTCCAACTGTCACACATGATCTAATATCTATATTAACCACTGAAACTCTCACCCAGTCCACTGTCTGGTAAAGAAACTGCTTCCATCACCTCTCCATCTTCTGAACCTGAAGAATCTATACAGAATGAAAACAAAGAGATTAATTATGGCTGAAATCAGCTGCAGGTTGCAAAGTTTTTTCCTTTCAGACTGGATTTGTGCTGCTGTGAAATAGTCTCTTCTTAATAGGCGTTTTTAACTGTGTTTTTACTAGGACTGTTCAGCAGATATCCTGTGGGAACTATTTTTAAGGACCTTCTTGTTTGCTTGCCTCGTTCTCTCTTTGCGGGATCAGAGGTGGAGGAAATCCTAGCCGGCTGCCAAAGCTGCAGAGAGCAGTAAGATTTTCAGAGCTCGTATTTACACCTTGAAGCAGAATTTGACACAACGGGCTGCCCAATGTATCTCATCAACAAGTGTTTTCCACCAATCGGCTTTCAGAACGTCAACTGTGAAACAAATCGGCTATTAGCGGGTAATGTCTTTCTTGCTTCACTATCATGTTTTCAAAAAAATAGAACAACGAGGCTTTTCTTGGTGCAGTGGAAAACACAGCAGGACATCTGCAGCAGTGGTGCAGGACTCCACAGTGCAAGCATTTCACAGTGATTTGTGACTAAAATTGGGTGTGAAGACTGAGATGCATTTAAAGCTGTGATGATACTGTTGAGCCTTTTACTGAAAGCAGCACTTGTTACTGTAATCAACATTGATAAGACTACTTTATCAAAGCACCTATCTGGGAGTTTTTTTTGTGACATTTGCTGCAGGGTGACAGCAGCTGCCCTCTCTGTGTTTCTAGCAGAGCTACCTGCAGCATGCAGGGTCGAGTCTGAAGAGCTGCATGGGACGTAAAACTGAAAAAGAAACGACCCACATTTTTATCATCCGAGACCTTTCATGGAAATTTACCAGCGTTGTGTCCACCATCCGCTTCCGCAGCAGGAGCAGGAGACGATGTGGCGACGCTCTGCACAGCAGCATCAGCAGGGGAGGATGTCTGGCTGACTTGTTGCACTTGTGCAGCAGCAGGAGGTGCTGGTCTTCTGAAACCCTGCACCGCAGGAGCAACTGCAGAAGCAGGAGGACATGTTGGACCAACGCTTTGAATTCCGGCAGGAGCCGGTGAAGAGTTGCTGCCTCCCTCTACTGCTACTTTATCTGTCCTTATTTTTAACTTCCCCAGTGGCTTCAGGGTAAAGACCTGCCCGCTCTGCTTGAACAGGACCGGGCAGCCATTCAGGACGTTCTCTCTCCACGCTCTGGCATTTTCAAAGCTTTCAGTCACGGTCTTCAGCTCACTCTCCAGCTGTCCTACTTTGGCCTTCAGAGTCTTGTTTTCAGCGAGCAGCAGCAAAGACAGCTGGGAGAAAACGGTGCTAATCTTTCTTGTTGCCTCACATGCTAACATCTCCACAGTGCCCTCAAAATCCAGCTGTGAGGAAGAAAACCCAGAGGAAACACATTTTATGTAGGAATTATGTTATCAGTGTAAACACAACATCCAATACATTTACCGCAATCATTAGAGCTTGTATGAAGCGATATGATAAAAATCATAATCACAATTACTTATCATGGACTGCTTTTAAGAATTATTTATCACGCAAAGTGAGAATTATCGCAGCGCGTCATTGTTTAATCACTACAAATTGTTTTAACAACTACCGGAAGCTGAATCTAACTGGAAATATTTGAAGAAAGAGCAAAAATTAAAATATTGTAATATAATCCAGCTCCTGTAATATTACGATAACATTTACTTTATTTAAAAAAACAAAACAAAAAACTTAATAGTTTCAGCTTGACAAACGTCCGCCATCTTTGATTTGCTTAGCGTCGTTGTCCTTCATCGTGATTTTACTCCATCCGTCCGCTCTCATCCGAGCACATCGTCTCTGGCGCAATTATTAACGTATCTGGTGTCCGGTGATAATAGACCGGCTCTCATAAATACACTAACTGCTGACTCACCTTACGGTTCATACTTTGTTCCTCTGCGTCGGTTTCTACTCTGGACTTTTCGATAACATCCACAGCGACCCGGATAACCGTCTCCATGATACACTTTGTTTCTGAATAAAACACCAAGTTTTCTGACATTTTCCCTCTGCGGATAAAAACTGATCGTTACAAGCGCAGAGAATTAGCTGCTGTGTTAGCGCCATTCATTCAGGAAATGGATGTAGTCCCACTGTAGAAATTTCAAAATAAAACCCATACGCGTAGCTTTGACTGCAAATGTTATTTAATTGCAATTTCGAGCGAGAAAAATAGACACATATCTCAAAGAAATGAAATATAAAGTTATTAGAAAGTCACTTTACACTTCGACTTCTATTTTAAAAATAATTCAATCTTTCACTGGGATTTTGGGGAATTTACAAAACATAAATTACTGGTTTAGGAAATCAAAAAACAAAAAACCCCAAAACAATTAAAATGCCCAAATTTTCACTTCAGTATCAACTGGCAAAAACTCCTACATTACCTTCAGAACATTTGGAGGTGTATCCTACCTTAATAGATTTTATACAAGTAACTTTCATTTTTCTCCAGGTTTTTAAACAGTGGAGGTTAAAGAAACAAAAATAATAACACAAAACACTAATGCCACAACAATGCTGCTAACCTCTACTGATGATTAAAAAAAAAAAAAAAAAAAGCTGAAATCATGTAGACAGCTATTAAATCCCTCAACTGTAACATCTAAAGGGCGGGAGGTGCCAGAGCTTTAGTAGCTTTTCCCGCATCACGAGGACAAATGCACCGATTAGTGTCAGCTGATATCAGCAAACACAAGGACATTTATCTACACCAGTGTCTGATGTTACATTGTTTTAGGCTGGCATAAACCTTTAGTCAAGTTATTTGTTGAAAGTCATTTATAACAAACATTTCTTTGCTGTTGAAATAACAGCAAGCAAAAAAAAAAAAAATCTTTGATGTCCAGATTAGTTAACGTTAGTTAGTTTCAATGTGGTTGCTGGTCCAGAATTTCACCAAAATTTTAATACCTCTGCAACCACAGGTAACCTTACCAGCTCTCCCCCAGTACATTTTAAGTTATTTATGTGTCACACTGGAGCCGTTCTGCAGCTTGCAACTGATTTCCTAACTCGAGAATAGAAGACGACTAGTCAACTAATCTCTGGGTTAAGATGAACATTAATCTTACAAATATTGGATTTGTATTAAAGAGCCATTAACGCATTTTTTAAATGCCACTGAAATGTGTGACACCTCGCACCGTGTAAAACTCCGCTCACTTTTGCAGACTTGCTGTGCTAGCCTAGATGCTGCAGAAGGATGAGTCAAAAAATTCCTCGACAAATATCAGTGGGAGGATTTTGCAAAGCCAGAGAGCCAATCAACAGCTGTACACTGGCAGCCACGTGGGATTACTCATTACCGTATCTAGGGTTACCGTTTCCATTTTGAATCAACTCAGAGCTGTCTGATGGACAGAAAACAGACTCTGGCTTGAACCAATGAGCAAACACCGAGCTCGTGAAACTCTTTGGAGAATGTTTTTAAACAGATTTGACAGGTGAGTCAATAAATGCACGCTTCCTTTTACATACATTTACATTGTAGCTTCAAAATAAAAGCCCAGATTCACCTAGAGGTGTCTGTGAGACTTCCTTGTAGAAGCACTTTTTTTTTTTTGTTTCTTTCATGCCTGTGCAGAATGTGCTTTTACATCGCTCCAGTCAAACAGAGTTTGATCTGACACAATACATGCAACATATAACCGTTCCTGTAGTACAAAGCCATACAGCACTGTGCCGGCTAGCGGGGCTGTCATCCATCTTCCAGTCACAGAGAGACGGCGAGGGGTGCTGAAATACGGTGCCGCATGAGACCCAACAGTAAGCTGGCATTAAATTAAGATATTATAAAGTCAGTTTAAATGATTAATATTTCTGGCGCAATTTGGAAAGAACAGCTACCTTCAATTGTTTATTAACCAAGTCCTTTAACCAAGGACATGCCAAGATCAGTACCTCTTCAAGGTACTTTTTGTATTACCCATATGCAATTTTTAACCAACCTCCAGGGGGCACTGTCTCCCTATGTTTTCAGATGTGAGCTGCTCTTCTTTTAACTTTTGACATTTCATATTTTCCTCAAGAGGCTTTGCACTTTCAAGGCTGCCACTGCAAATAAGAACCTCTGGTTTGTATAAATTCGCACTACACAAAAGTAGAGCCCAAGCTGATCCCTCTTTAACACAGTACTCAGACGTTTCAGCTGGGGGTTTTTTACATTTTGTGGACAGTTCTAGTTAATGTTAGAAGGTTTTAAAGAAGAAATTACAGAGAGAGCACTTTTAAAAACTACCAAGGTCACCACAGAGTTATTTAGCAGTAGGATTCGGGTTAAGCTGCACAAGTCAGCTGTTCTGTGATAAGGTACCAAACTCCAACCCTACCGCCAACCAAAGGCAACGACCAGGTGGTTGGAGAAGAGGTTAACTAATGGAGGTGCACGGTGCAGTCTGCGTAGTAGAATGTCCACAGTTGTCCAGGGATTCACAGCGAGTGAATGGAGGTCAGGTGTCCGGCCCGTGGGACGCCCAGGGGTCACCCTTCCCCTTCACTAAACTGTGAGTTTCTAGAAAAGCGAGGCAAATACTTTCCTGCTCGGTGCTGTACGTGGAAAAGAGAAACTTGATGACGTCCTGCCTGATTCTCTGATCATCATGTATGAACACAGCTTTGTTCAGCTAAGCAAAAAGGCACCAGGCCACAGGAAACTAATGCCTCCAGTTCAGTTATTAGGCGTACTTGCTGATCAGGTGACAGCAGCCCCACATTGCCTACGACCCGTCACAGCTGTGCTTCTTGAGCTGCCGTGAATCGGAGAAGCCTCGGCCGCACTGCTGGCACGAGTAGAGCTTCTGCCCTGTGTGGATCTGCAGGTGGGACTTGAGCTGGTTGGACTGGTGGAATTTCCTCTGACAGTACATGCACTCGAACGGCTTCTCCCCCGTGTGGATCCGCATGTGTCTGTAGAAGTTTCCGTCCGTCCTGAAGGCCTTGCCGCACTGGTCACATTTGTACGGCTTCTCACCCGTGTGAATGCGCTCGTGCTGCTTCAGACTCGCGGCGTGGAAAAACCTCTTCCCACACACGTCGCAGACGAACGGCTTCTCGCCCGTGTGGCTCCGCTGATGATAGCTGAAAGAGTATTTGTTGTGGAAAGACTTCCCACAGATGCCGCAGTTGAACTCTTTGTGTTCGCTGTGGCCTTTCTCATGAAGTTTGAGCGAGCACGCGGCACTGAAACCTTTCAGGCATATTTTGCAGCTGTACGGTTTAACCAGCGACTTGTTCTGCCGTCGAGCCTGGAAGAAATTCTGCGTGCCGTCCGACTGCTCGTTCCTGTCGGCGTGCACGTACCTCTGATGTATCTGCAGCCTGCAGTTGAAGAGGAAGGTCTTCCCGCACAGATCGCACATGAACGGCTTCCTGGCTCCGTGGATGAGCATGTGGGACTTGAGCTTGTTGTTGTCTGAGAAGCTCTTGCCGCATTCCTGGCAGCTGAACGGCTTCTCTCCCGTGTGGATGCGAAGATGCCTTTTCAGGTTGTTATTCAAGCTGAACCTCGCTCCACATATGTGACAGGTGAAGGGCTTCTCTCCCGTGTGGACCACACTGTGTCTTTTCAGAGCCGTGCCCGTCCTGTAAGATCTGTTGCACACGGTGCACACGAAGGGACTGTCGCCTGTGTGCTTCCTCTTATGCACGGTCAGCGAGTGGGCATATTTGAAGGTCTCCTCGCACATTGTGCATTTATACTTTTTGGTGTTTGTGTGAACCATCTGGTGGAAGCGAAGCGTGTCTTTGCTCTTGAACTCCTTCCCGCACGTCACGCAGCTGAAGGGCCTTTCTTCCGAGTGCACGGCCATGTGACACTTGAGCTGAACCGACGTCTTGCAGGTCTTCTCGCAGAGCTGGCACTTCAGCAGCTGCTTCCATTTCTCATGGCGCAACAGGTGGTTTTCCAGAGACTGCTTGATTCTGAACGTTTTCCTGCACTGATCGCAGGAGAATGGCTTCGGAGGCTTCGACCGCTGGTGACGCTTGAGGTGGTTCTGAAGCGACTCCTCTTTCCTGTACGATCGTTTACACTGAGGGCACGGGAACGGCAGCGGCGCTTTGGTTGATTCGTGGCGCAAAACGTGATTTTCCAGAGACGCCTTTTCTAGGAAACTCCTGCCACACTGATCACAAGGAAAAGGCTTCTTGTGGACCTTCATGTGTTTCTTCAGTTCGCCTTTCCAGTGAAAACCGAGGTCGCAGTGCTCACAGAAGAACCGCCTTGCTGTCTGCGAATCCGTCTTTCTCAGCCGCCTGCCTGGCTCTTCAGCCGCCTTGCTTTCTTTCTCCTCGCTGCCGTTGTCGACAGGAACTGGAAATTAAAGCAAAAATGAACAGATTGTACTGGTGATTATTATCTGAAGATTTCCAACAACACAGCCCCCTGCTCAATCTGACATCAACGCGTTTACAGTCACATCTAAAAGTGACACCCGTACCTGTTTCACTATTAGCAGGTGCTCTTCTCGTTCGTCTTCTCCTCCCAGAAGCTCCTCCCTCCAAAGACTTCAATGACACAACAGAATAAATCTGAGTTTGCATGAAAAGGCTTTTTAAGCTTTTTTACTTTTGTGGTACGTGTATTTTGACATTTGTTGCCATGATGCCAGGTCTCTCTTGTAAATGAGATTTTTAATCTCAATGAGACTTTTCAGCTGGATAAATAATAAAAACAAATAAGCATCTCAACTAAAACATCCTAACATGTTGAATCTGTAAATGCAGCTGACAAACTTTAGTATCTACTGTTTTCCAAGTGGAGACACAGACACGAATGTGTCAAACAGACCTTCTCCTGTGTCGAGTCGAGCCCACTCACAGTACTAGAGTCGGGACTGGGGACATCCTGGGGCGTAGAGCCCGGCGAGGCCGCTGGTTTGAGCACGATTGCTGCAGCTCCCGTTGTTTCTGAGACGGCCGATGACTGCGCTACGACTTGGCTGGCACCGACCAACAGCACCGTGGGAGCGGAGCTGACTCTGCCCACAAACACCGTGGGGGCGACCGCAGGTTTGGGGACAGTCGCCGCTGCAGCCGTGGAGGTGGGGACGACTTCAGCGGCTCCTGCAGAAACGGGCAGCGGGTCAGAATTTGATTCCTCTGCAGCCGATTCTGGGACATCCGGACCGGTGGACACCGACAGCACAGGACATCCTGCATTTAAAGACAAGTTACACAATGTTATTCAGTGAATTAACTGCCTGAGTCGAGCTGCACTGAGCAACTCACTGAATTTTAGTGTAAATAATTTTGGCTACCGGTACATGGCTTCTTCTTTAATGAAACATGATAATCAACATTACGGTGATCATGTTTATCATCATCCCAAAAACTTTTACAAACTGAATCACTTGGCTCATATAAATTGCCATTTTGCTGCATATTGCACAATTAATCAGCACACATTTAAAAAGGGACTCTGCCTGGAGGCCCAGTTCGGAGCTCATGTGTTAGACTAACAGCATGTGGGGTCAAAACTGGACCCCTGAAAACTTTAATCTTTACCCATTTTCAGCCATCTTAACCTTTAGCAGGAAGTTAACTAGGCATATATTTTTTCCTTTCTCTTGTTTTTGCCATATTCTTAACTTATATTTGACAACAGCAAAATAAAAAACGGAAATTCTGTTGTTGGTGTGCCACCCCGATATTTTAAGTGGCCCCCACATGAAAAAAAGAGCACAGGTAGCGCGTATATAGTCATATATCTGGCCCTTTATGTGATCTGAACTTCCCAGGTGAACTGGAGAAAATTAGCCCCACCCCCGCTTCAAACGTCCCCAGCTCAAAGATGATTCTTCATCTCAGTCTCGATTAGAATAATTGATCGATTAGTTGATATGTAACTGCTTCTCACCCATCACCGAGCCGTCTTGCAGCAGGACGTGAGTCGGGCCCTCGCTGATGGTCTTCAGCTCCTTCTCCAGCTGCTCCATGTCTCTGCCCAGCTGCCCCACTCTGGCCTCCAGCTCCTGCTCCAGCTGCCCGGCTTTCCTCTGGAGCACGTCCTCCAGCTGCTCCACTTTGGCCCGCAGAGCCTCGTTCTCCTCAAAGAGCTCCGAGGAGAACTCCGTGAACACTTTGTGGATCTGCACCACCAGACACTTCTCTATCTCTTGGATCTCGCCCATCCTCGCCTCTTCCCACTCCGTGTTTGGCGCCTCTTTCGCCAACACATCCCTGAAGACAGACAGAGTCGCCTGGATGGCTACTTCCACAATCGACGCCACTTCGCTGCCGAATCTCGCCTCCATGTTTGTTCACATGAAGTCTCCGCTTGCTGTGTCCGAAACTCCGCAGCGCATTTTGAACCCCAGTGAGGTTTTTAAACTTGGTCCAGCTGTACTTAAAACACAACACCCCTTCTTCCGTATCAACCGTCCCGTCCTTTCGTTCCCTGTGCGCCTTTGAAAACCTTCCGTACTTCATTTCCGCCTCCGGGGTCACACACGCTTATAAAGTAAAAAGCGTCTTCTACCTACTTGTCGTTTATTCAACTAAGATTCTAACTTAAAATAAATTTAAAAAGTAGCATTTTTTAAATTTTTTAAATTTAAGCTTTCGGTGATTTTCCGAGATAATGATTTTATTAATTCATAATAGTCAAGTGAATGTTTTATACTTCTGTGCATGAAAGCCCCAAACATATTCTAGTTCAAATGAATGAAAAACATCATTAATCTTTAACATTTTAAAGAATAACTGCATTTTTTTATTTTAGAATGGCAAAGACACGATTTCTGTGTATAAAGCATAATCTGTAGTTTCTGATGCCAAAATACGACTTTTATTTGTGTTAGGCTGTAGTCGTACTCATATTTGTGCACTTTAGGATCTCTCCACATACATTAAGATATAAAATCATTGTCGAGTCACTTACCCCATTTACATTTCTTAAAATGACATTTCCTTCATTTTAAAATGTATAAAAAGCAATTTGAGGGCTTAACATCTGACCACTTCATCCGGTCCCCACTTTTCCATCTTCTGCATCGATCTTAGATTAAAGTGAACTTTACTCATTGTTCACTGTAGAATGAAACAGTATGAAAACCGCATTTGTGTCTGTTAACAGTGAAACTTGTTGTTGATGCAAATTTCTAACTAGCCAATCACAGAGGTGAAACTTGGTGGTTTTAGGCATGCCTTCGTGTAGTAGATGAAATATGCTGAAGTTTAACCTGAACATCAGAATGTGGGGGAGAGGTGATTTAAGTGACTCTGAAGATAACGTGATTGTTGGTGTTAGCTAGGCTGGTCTGAGTATTTCAGAAACTGCTGACCTTCTAGGATTTCCCCA
>VUQR01012599.1:0-12758 GCA_015108515.1 Hemichromis elongatus | reverse complement strand
CAACAGTGTAGCAAATCAAAAATGCATCTGAAATAAGGAGCTACTGAGAGCATCTTTAGTGTCTGTTATCTGTTTATGTGTTAAACATAATGTTCATATTGTTAGGTTGTGATTTGAAAACAACAGACCAACTACATCTCTACAACCCTGTTGAGTAATTAAGTGCTAAGAAAATTGAGATATTTTGAAGCTTAGCATAAGTGTACAAGGTCAGCTGTGCAGTATATGTGCTTTTAAATACAACTTTCATGCAGCAACATTTACTCAGTTCTGTGTTTTTCTAACAGTTTGAACTATACAGACAGAGTAGCAGGATGTGAAGGAGTTGGGACCTTTTAAACATTTAAAACCCTCCTTTCAGGAGTGTGAGGACCAGAAAACTGAATAGCACAGAGTGGTGGAGATCCATGTCCACATCTTTCATCTGCCCCTAGTTGCTCCACTTGCTACCTTTATCTGTCCTCACAGTTCAGTTAGTGCTGACATGATTTCCCCTGGCTCCACAGTGACTTAGGGGTTATGTCACTTCTGGAGTTCTCAGTTTTGCTCTAGCTGGTCAGGCAAAAAAAAAAGGAAAAAGTTAAAAGGTAAGTTTAGGGAAATAATGGAAGTAAGTATCAAAATAAAAAGGATCCTACAAAACAGCCGCTGGCATTGTCGACTCTACCTCTGGATTTATTTTGTCATTTTATTTTTATGCATTTTCGTCTTGCTACTTTTTCTTTAGCCAGTTGAATTGCTCCCGACTTCTTGGTGTTAGTGTCTCAAACTTTGCCACACAAATTTAAAAAGGAACAAACAAATGTCCTATCATGGTCCCGGGCCACTAAGTGCCAGACATCTGGATAGCTTAACATTACAAAAAATGCCCTAGTTGTGATACCCGAGAGGATGGTGGAATTTCCCTTTAAGCACAATTTGATACTAAGAATGTAAGGCTCTAAGAATGCGTACATAGTGTGCATGAAATGTCAAACCCATGTAAAGACAAATGGACAAAAATGAGCATTAAATGACCAAAGTGGAAAAGTAAGACCCAGAATGTTAAACAGACTAAGGTTTGTTTATGGTCCACCTTCAAAAAATCACAGAAGACACACAGATCGCCAGAATTATAGACAAGAAAAAGCAGTCTTAATAATTCAAATATTGAGGCACTGATGAGGATGCACTGGTGATAATATACTGGTCAATAATGTACCACAGAAGAGTTCGGGCAGGGGTCTTTTCTGTGATCCATTATAGCAAAACAACCAGAGGTACAAATAATGAGAAGAAAGGCATGAAACTTCAAAAGGTTGGATGAAAGGACATTTCAGGGACAGGGACTGGAGCGCTGATGGTGAGAGTGAAAATGTGATAGATAAGAAAAAATAAAAGGACCAGTGTGTCGTCGTGAATGGTCACAATGTCGTTCTTGTTTATTAATTGTACATTTCTTTTCATTGAAAGCATTATTTGTTAAAACTCTGACATCCGTGTACTGTTTGCCTAAAGAAAAAAAATGACCTGTGGAATGACACTCAAAATGTGCTTTTATCTTCACATTGAAACCTACTCTTTAAATGGAAATGCAGTGGAGCTTTAGTCATGTTAGATTCATTTTTTTTAAAAAGGTATTAATGCTATTTTGTAGTCAGTGAGAAGGCTAATAGAAAAACTTAGACTCTGTCGAAGTAAAACACCTAATCTGTTGTTGGGGATTGACATGGATTGGGTGCCTTCATCAAAGCAGATTAGCTTTATCAGCTCTTCAGACATGGGACTCTGCCAGTTGTTTTGGTTGGCTGACCTCCAATGCTGCACAAGTCAAGAGCTACATTCTGCATTAATCTGAAAGTCTTCAAAATCACCCATCATCAAGCCTCATTTTTGTGTAATGTCACTGAGCAGAGGTCATTTCACTGAGCCTAATAAATCTTAGTACGAGTTAGTTTATCTAAATGACACACGGGAACATTAAAAAAAAGTCTCTAAAGGTCAGTCGACAAGAAAGAAATGAAATGCTTTAAATTTGTGGTCTCGGTTGTCAGGTATGCTGAAAGGACCACACTGCGGTTATTGCACGTTATTATCTGTTTTAAGTGCTTCACCCATATGGGTTTTCATGATCACCTTATTGCCATTTCCTAAATAACTCAGCATGCAAGGTTACCTAATGTGTGATAATGATGGCGTAATACTTATCTTAACATATATAAAAGTCAAATCAAATCAAATAAAAGTTTAATTTTCTCAGCTGTACAAAAAAGTGTCTGAATCTGATTTCCAAAACAAGAGGAGTCATGCAAACCAAAGAGGTTCTCATTCCCATGACACTTTTTGTAATTGAACTCAACTGATGTTGTTGTTTCAGTGTATGTATTATATTATGTGTATTAATTTGATTTATTTTATTATATTTTGATTCTACATGCATGGATACATTTTTCCATTAATGAAACTAGAGGTTCAAAATTCAAAGAAAGAAAAATAAAATATTTAGACAGTCTATTAAGCATATGCAATGAAAGTTGCATCATGAAACAATCTTAACATTTTATTGTTTGGTTTCATTTTGTTTTTGCTATCTGGGACTAAAGCATAAAAAATAGTATAAAAAGCTTTCAAAAACTCAAAATCACTGAATTTACTGAACTGAACTCAAAGTTATACCCAAATTTGGGCCGGCACACTGGACTTCACTGAGAGGTCAGAATTTAAAGAGGCATAACACCCAACCACTATAACAAGCAAACATATCTAATTTGCCTTTCCAGTCAAAAAATAATAATGTGCTTTACTGTTTTCTATGTTTTTGTTTTGTGAAACAGTAAATCTGAAAATTCATGGATAACAACAGTAAATGTATTTTAGCATTAAAAACATAAAGAAATTGTGCATGTTGTTGGATTAAACAGAAACATAAAAAAAGATTTTGGTAATTAATATAGCTGTTTATTATTACGGGGCGTCGTGGCTTAAGAGTTGGCAGTTTGTCTTGCAATTGGAAGGTTGCTGGTCTGAGCCCCAGCTCCGACAGTCACGTTGTGTCCTTGGGCAAGACACTTCACCCGTTGCCTACTGGTGGTGGTCACAGGGCCCAGTGGCGCCAGTGTCCGGCAGCCTCGCCTCTGTCAGTGCGCCCCAGGGCAGCTGTGGATACAATGTAGCAACCATCACCAGTGTGTGAATGGGTGAATGACTGAATGTAGTGTAAAGCACTTTGGGGTCCTTAGGGACTAAATAAAGCACTTTACAAATACAGACCATTTATCATTTATTATTTCAATTTAAATGAATTATTATAATTAATTTAAGGTGGCTGTGGCCTAAACCTTGTATTTGTGGTGATGATAAAATTGTTAAGCTCTGTATATCATTAGAATTCTTGTTTTTTGTAGATTTTGGATATTTTTTGTATGTCATACACTTACAGTGTGTTATTTTGTCCTGTGTGCCTGTGCTGAAGCTGTGTGCAGTTTTACATTTCTTTGCTATCTCCATGTTTTCACCCTCAGCACTACAATTTTAGGCTGTATCACAGAGAACCGTGATCAAAACAAACACAAAAAGTTTGTTTGTTAGAGCCTTAAAAAGTAACTGCTTTGTACATGCAGTGTCATTGTTCCTGCGTGTGTTTTCTTTCTACACGCTCTGGGCTTCCTCTCACACTTCAAAGACATTCATGTTAGGGTAACTGGCCCTAGGTTCGAATGTGAGCGTGAATGCTTGTCTGTCTCTTTGTGTCAGCCAAGTGATAGCCTGACAGCCTATCTAGGGTATACATGGCCTCTCAACCTGTCACGGCTGGGATATGCTTCAGGCCCCTGTGATCCGGAATTGGATAAGAAGATGGATGGATGGGTTAGGGTAACAAACCTGGGTTCATTGTTAAAGCCTAATTATTGACTCTATAAGCATATCTTTTAAAAACAGAGGTTTGCCTGTCATGGAAACTGAACTCATACTGCCATGAATTTTGCAGAGTATCCTGCATGAATACGAGATCTGTAACTGAACAACAGTCAAGTCTAGTTCTAGTCGAATTCTTGTATTGTTGTCATCACGTCAGAGTGGTTTGCAGCTCATACACTGATAAAAGCCTTTTTTCCCCACTTTTTTATGTGCATCATTTATTATTTAGGACTATTTTATAAGATCTCACTCATATACTTGCGATCTGTTTCTGACTGCAGGAGTAACACCTTCTTTCCTTGTCTCTATGGCAACTGCAGTAATATTACAGTACAGGCACATCAAAGAGAATAATAAAATACATCAACAATGCTCTGTAATATTATTTGATGACTTTTTTTCACCTCACTGCAGTGACAAAAGCAGGAGAGAGCACATTTTTGAGTGAAACACATTGGATTGATTAGATATCTGAGAAAGTGCAGCTCCAATATTACTTCAGTCTGAGCTTCTAGCCAGAGGTCGCCAGCCTGTCTCGAAAGGTCCATGATGCAACAAAGTGATACAGACTGCAAGACCAGAGCTGAAATCTTCCTCTGCTGATTATTTATATAGATCATTTTCACTCTAATTAAAGATATATAGTACGAGTTTACTTAAATTATTCAGTATTTTGATGCAGAGGTTGGAATGCAGTGAACCTTCTTTTCAAAACAGACTGAGTGAAACCTTTAAATAACTGTTATGTCAGAGAAATAGTAGAAAATGTTATGGTAAATATAAAAAAATGAAAATGTCTCTAAATGGCAAAATATTTAGGTTTATTTAAAAAAAATGAAAATCAGAGTGCCCCATATCCTTTTCCTCTTCTTCCCAAGGGTGTGTGGTGACGGTGACGGGACGACTCACATTTGTCAGTAACAAATCGATGGAAATTGAGGTGTTGGTAGACGCGTCCTCACTGGTGGAGGCAGAGAAGGGGAAATATCGTGCTGTCTCAGCTTTCTTCACCTTCATCTCCCTGGACAAGGACAATAAGCCCCTGCCTGTTCCTACCCTTAAGGTTGGTATCGTCCAGTCTCCTTCTAACGTCTGCCTGTCTTTTAAAGCCTGAATACAGAATTTCTGATGTTATAAATTATTTTACATCCATATCCCTTATTACAGAGTTACTACATTTACAAACACTGACAGTCAAGCCTGTTTTTTATAGTTTTGTAATAATGGAAAATAATCAGGGCATGGATTTTATTGCCCTTTTGCTGCATTATAATTTTTTAAAGGCTAGTTATTTTTAGCTTGGTCTCTTCTCACTGCTGATAACATTTCCATTAGCAATTTGTCTTTATCATGACATGTAAAATGGCCATTACAAGCCTGGATCAATAGAGATGCAGCATTCATTTATAGAAAACATTGAGTTGGGTCAGACTGATCTTTGATCTAAAACCACTGTAAAATATTCCCAATAGGTGAAAAAAAATCACAAACATGAAAAAGATGTAATACTTTTAAGATTATATATTAAACACTGTCTTCACAGACATGATTTTTTGGAAAGCTCAAAGATACTGCCCATTGTTTTGGAATTCAACATGTCAGTCTCTTTAGAAAGCATTCATATCCTCGTAGTGTTTGGCTATTATCCTTCAGCAGTGAGCAGGGGTGAATGATATTATTCCCTCAAGATCTCCGAGATAAGCATGTCTGGGATGAGTATGCCTGACTCAGCACTTTCTGTCAGCAAGGAAAGACTGCATGCTTACTGGCAGACAGGAGAGAGATGCTTGCTGTTTGTTCAGGCTCTGCAACACATAACAATCCAAACCCTGTTTTTATGCAAACACTGAGCTCATGGACCATCTGTTTAAGTCATTTATATTCATGAGAAGCTATATTTTTGCAATTTTACACAAGCGAGGAGCTTTTAAAACCTTATTCTAAACACTGCAATGCAGTTTGTGTTAAGGGTCACGTTACATTTAAGTGTCATGATTAAGATTTTCACTTCATATTTTGTAACTGAACAATTCAACTTCTACTTAATGTTTTGTTTGAGCTGTTGTTGATGTCAAGGATGTACTGCACTCCATTTTCTCGATTTGGTAATGTTGTCATTAGCTTTGCTAAGTCCACAACAATGACATGAGATAGGTGGGCAGTTTCAAATTTGGCAGACCAGCAGCAGGTCATTGTTCTCTTAAGTGCACACTTTTACAAATTTTACAGAGTTTACATCAGGACTAATAATTAAACTTGAAGTATTTTTTATAATACTGAAAACGAATAAAGGCAACAATACTAGCAACAGAAGAACAAAGAAGAAAAACAAATAGTATAATAATAAGTAAAAATGGAAATAATAAACCACATGTATTCTGCAAAAATGCATTTTAACTCCCCCCTGCTTGACACCATGTTTCAAGTGCCACGAGCGTGTAATAAGAAATTTGCAGGAAGAACGCTGCTGTGGTTGAGAGTGAAGCGTGAAAAGGGATTGTTATAGGTGTGTTGTCATGCCACAAGTGCAGCAGTGACTCATTTGACCATCAGGTCACAGTTGAAGGTGCAGTATTAGCCTTTATAAACCACAGCACATTTATTCGAGACTTCTCTGATGATGCCCCTGCAGATAGAAGGTTTCATCAGATGCATGTCCCCTTTGGTTGGCCTTTTCAAAAGTGTCTGTCAGTCCCCTGATTTCCATTTCACAAAACCTGCATTTGGTTTGCCCATTGTCTGCCTCTCCCTCCATGCATTCATTACCTGGTTTTCTGCCTCACGTAAGCTGCTCATTGCTTTTGTTTTAATAGCAGGGAATTGTAGCAGTGATTAGACTCATTGTAATTTCTCTTTAGACCTCAATTTTATCAAAAGAGAGGCTAAAAAATCTCCTGGTGATTTTAATAATTCATCCTCAACACTATAAATGGAAATCTAAATGGAGCTTAGGCTGCCAGGGATCTGATGTAGCTTGTCAAATAAACAAGGGCAGGGCAAAAGAGAAACGTGTGTGTGAATGAGTTATGAAGAAAGTGCATGCACACAAACACAAGCCATTTATGTGCAGGTCTGCATGTGTGAGAATGAGCATTGCCTGTGAATGTGCACATGCATGGAACAGATCATTGAGCACAAATGCGTGCGTGTTTATTTATATGAGCTAGAGGAGGAGGACAAGGCTCGATCGGTGCTATTTCTGGCTTTATGACTATTTACTGGGGGCATAAGCATGAGATGAGATTGACTCTGACTCTATTGATGGCACTAAACCTTTTTATAATTGTTGGTCCTTGGTGTGTAAAAAGAGAAACGTCATGTGCAGGAAATAAGGTTCAACACGTCAGTCCAATTAACACCCAAATTTTCCCTAAGAAGAGAGATGGGACTGTGGGAGTTGGAAAGACAATAAACACATCAAATAGCAAGTCAGATAATAGTGAGCAGAACAAATCAAAATGGAAGGATGTGAAAGCCAAATGTTTTTGTGTATTTGGTCTCTACATCCTTAGATTACAACCACATAAAAGGTCTTGTGCAAAAGTCTTGATTCCCCCCTCATTTCATTATATTTGTAGAGAGCAAGGTTGACCCTTTTCAGAGGAATTATATTTTGTTTGGGAACTTGACACTGACCTGTGAATCAGTCAAACATAATGAAGCATTTTGTCTATACATAATAAATAAATTAGCAAAAAAATGATTTTAAATTATATCTTTAGGCACAAAAACGTATAATTTGTTTGCAGTTCTTTAGTTGAATCTGTATAAAATACAAATGATCATACAGTCCTGAAAAATTTAAGCCACTTGAAGAATGGCAAAAAATCATAATTTGCATGGTTGGATCTTAATAAGGTTCCAAGTAGAGCTTCAACATGAAACAAGAAGAAATGGGAGTGAGACAAAACATTTTTTGAGCATGCAATTAATTGAAACCGCTCTGTCATGGTTTGGGGCTGCATTTCAGCTAGTGATTTTTGGGAATATTGTCAAATTGAGATTATGTACACGAAAGTACTTTTTTGAGCAACCATTCAATACAATCTGGAGAGAGTCTGATTGGCAACAGTTTCTGTTTTTTTCATGTCCCTTTTCATGACAGTGATTCCAAACACACTGCCAGTGCTGTAAAAGCATACCTGGACAGATAAAAACATTGCAACACTACAACATTATTGAAGCAGCGTGGGAACAGAATAAAAGACACTAAACATTCAAATAAGAACCTTGAATGTCCTTCGAGAAGACTCGAGAACTATTCCTGTAGACTAGTCTAAAAAATTAAAATAACGCTTGCATTGAGGCTGTGTTGAAATATAGGTGTTGTACCAAACAATGACTTTTAAGCCTGTTAGAATCATATAAACTGTATTTTTGCCTTATATACTGGTACATTTGCCTGTGTCAGTAAATCGTTACACTTATTGCTAGGTTAGAGCATAAAGAAACAGGGACTGGCTCAAGACTTTTGCACGGCACAAAATAGCATCATCAGGTATTTCCCAGAAACAGTTATCCGTGATATTTATTGTCTCTGTTTTAAAGATCCTCCAGACAACTAAAACCTTTTCTTCTGTGAGCTAGCATGAAAGCGAGATTACACAAAACCTGTCTGACAGTTAGCAGTTCGTTTGGCACAAAGAGTGGAAACCTTGAAGCAGCCACCCTGGCTCTGTCTAAACATAACAAAATCTATCTACCAATGCTCAACAGTGGGACAGTTTGTGTTTTTACTCAGTGTTACATAGACTGCTACTTTAAGAGTCCTCAAAGTCACTGTATCAGGCTAAAAATACTCCTGTACGTGACCACAACTTAATGTGACCTTTAGAGATGGGTAATTTTGTTACCCATGAACTGTGCAATGCTTGTTGGTTTTAACCTTTTCACTGAAGTAAAAAAAACCCATCTTGTTTAGCTTGGTTTAAAATTTAATTAAGCGTCATTTCCCAAAATACTAAACTTGCTTCCTCTCGTACCTTTAATCTTCTATTACCCGATAGCCCTTTTCATCAGGGAATACTGGAAATCCTTATAAAACAAACAAACTTCTCTGTTTTTCTGTTATTTATTCTGGCTGTATATTGTTTTGCCAGGAATGGTGCATGCAAGTAGACCAAGACTTTAACTTAAACAAATGCTAAAACAGACTGCATGTACCGTTAAATAAATTGAATCACTTTAAGGCATTCTGATGAAACAGACTGGCTATCGTAAGTTGTTAAAATGTATGACAAACACACCAAAGTGTGCGCTTTCAGAACTAAATATTAATAATAATAACAATAACTGGACTAAATCTATTATTCATAAAGACCTCCCATCTTTATGGAAACCTATAGCTAAGCTATTTTTCTCATTCTCTGCTATTTCTATAGTTATTGATCTGTTTCAGTAGATAAAACCTATATAAAAGAACTACAACTACAGTCTAGAGCAGGGGTCTCGAACTCCAGGCCTCAAAGGCCAGTGTCCTGCAGGTTTAAGATAGTGTCCTTGATCCAGCACAGCTGATTCAAATGGCTAAATTACCTCCTCAATATGTCTTGAAGTTCTCCAGAGGCCTGGTAATGAACTAATTATTTGGTTCCGGTGTGTTGATCCAGGGTGAGATCTAAAACCTGCAGGACACCGGCCCTCGTGGCCTGGAGTTCGAGTCCCCTGGTCTAGTCTTTTAAAATCTTCTGTTCTGTGGACATAAAATGTAGAAATCACTACTGGTAGCATGAGATGTTATCTGCAGACCATTGCAACCAAGAAGTTTTCATCTTCTTGGGACAGCATATATAGATGTGCTATCATGTATGAGCTATACTACTTATGCGGCGTTGTTGTTACCTCTCCAGTGCACCTGTTGTCACTGTCATTTGAACCAAAGCAGGTGAAATTGATTCAAAATAGTTTATGAATTAGTACTCTGGTTTAACTGACTTTATGTTATACTGTGATCATCTGGTATTCCCCTAGTCTTACTGGGCAGTGTCTATTACAAGATTACATTCTGCCTTTTTTTGTCTCTCTGATTCATTTTGTTCTCCATTATCCATTTGTTAAAAAACAAACAAAAAACAAAGGTCATTCTCCCTGCTTCTCCTTTATGTTTATAACATAACTGTGTCCTTTTTTAGTACTGCTGAAATTTAACAGAACAGTCCTGAAAGCTCAAATCATCACTTATTATAATTTCATGGCAGCTTTTGCCCCAGTTGAGCTCTATAAATAGTCTGATCGACATGACTACTGCTATTTTTGACTGCAGGTGCTTTCCCTCCCATTTTCCCTTCCTTGATTTCTTGCCAATGAGCTCCGGCAATCACTATATTTAGATTTTTCTGTTTCAGCTCACTAGGGAGTTAGGGACGGTGGGAGTGTGTGTACGTGTAGCTGGGCTGTCGCTAATGTTAGCATACTGTGGGTTATGCCGAAGTGGGGCATGAGGACAGCAGGAGCACAGAGGATAGTGGGGAATGCCTTGCCTATCTATAACGTATATATATAATGTATATGCATAGGCCGTGATAGAAATAATCAGTGCCTCGAAGAGTCTTATAGTCACTGGTCATTGCTCTTAGTAGAAGAACATGGTTACGTGAAGCTAAGTTTGAGCTTCACGTAACCATGTGGATGTGTGAAAGGAAAGGAAGGAAATGAATAAAAAGGAATAAAAATTTCGATTTTGGTCAAAACAGCAAGCACAAAAAATGCGTTGTTAGTGAAAATACAGTGTTAATAAATCCATTCATCCCTGCTGAACAAAGAGAAGCTTTGTGTCTATGTGTATGTGTGTTTTTCTTTATTGCATATCTCCATTCATCTTCATTTTTTTTTACTATATCTCTGTTATTCTTGCCTTCTTGTGTTCCATCTTTCCTCTGATCTTTCTTTCTTTTCCATCTCCCTCCCTCGCTGGCAAAGACTCAGCTGGCTTCCCTTGACATGAAAACAAGCCTGGTTGTCATGGCAACCTCATGTAGTCCACATGAAGTGATGCTCGTTTATTTTTAGATACCTCCCATTTAAGACAATCAGAAACGTGTTAACGGGTACGCCCGTTAAACTTAACACCGATATCATGCCGGCATCTTTCAGGCACTGCTAAATGTGCACATCAGGGGGTTATCATTTTACCCAATACACAAAAGCTTGTATATTCTGTTTAAATTCAGTGACAGAAATCTCTTTGACAGTACATGATTTGGATATTTTTTGGTTAAAGTTATTCAACTTTTATTACTTTTCTATAAATAGCATTATGGCTCTCAGCAGCACCCGAAAAAAAATTAAAATGGTAAATAATATTTGTCTGTGATGTAGTATTGTCATGTTGTTGCTTTATTTGGGGATTAAAATCAAAATTAGATGCTAAATCATAATGAAAAAATATAATTTTGTTAAATTTAGAAAGGGTAATTTAGCATAGTTATGCTAGAAATGAAAAAAAAAAACCCTGTTACCTGTTCAATCCTCTATATTACTGTACAAAGTTCATATCATTTGCATCAATTATCTTACTTTAGTCAACTTCTAAAAAATAGCATCCAACTAAGGCTGGATACTTCAGACTCTTTATTGCTGTTGCTGAAGCTGCGATGAAGCCCATAAGAACTTGGCATGTCTGCGTTGTCAGATAACTGCAGTGAAAAAACTGAAAGCATTTATGACTAAATGAAAAGATCCATTGGAAGAGCTCCTTTCACCATCCAGAAAAGCCTGGCTGATGTAAAAGGATTCATTTTATGACTAGAAATGAAATACCTTTCAGTTTTGTCTAAAATGTCATCCTTTGTGTATACCCCTCTGTCCCTTTGTCGCACACAGATATATAGGTTAGTATCCAGGCTCATTCTAGACCAGATGGCTATTATTTATCTTGTGCTGGCTGTTTACAGCTTTGTGCTACCTTTGCACAGTGACATTTGCCAGTGCCACTGATGCCCCTTGCCCACTCTAATAACAGCTCGCGCCAACACAACGGAACCCACCTGGCATTTTGCTGGCATTGTCTGAGCAAATCTCCTTTACATGTATTATCCCTGTTCCACATTTACACCATATTGGTTTTTCAGGCTCCATTCAGCTGTCCGCCTAGTGGACCTAATTAACAACAGGTGAAACATCTGTTTTTCCATTTGACCCAATCAGCCAAAGTTCTGAACTCTGATGTTATCTTACTGGAAGATTTTTACAGCAATAATTCTTCTTCTTCTTCTTCTTGTTCTTCTTCTTGTTCTTCTTCTTCTGCTTCTTCATCATCATCTTCTGGCTGCTCCCTTTAGGGCTCATAACATCAGATCATCTGTCTCCATCTTACCCTATCCATAGTATCCTCTTCTGCCAACTAATGTTTCATCTGGTCATATCTATATATGCAGATAGACTTTGATCAATTTTTTGATTAAACAGCATGGATCAAGAAATGGCAATGCCAGCCTGTTAAGTCATTGATGATCAAGACTGATAATGGATATGTAATTTTCTGACTTTTCAGTGAGCACCAGCATAGGGACAAACTCTTAAGCTGAACAGAATGATGTTTGAACAGTCACAATTATTTATTTTTGTTTGTTCATTACTTTGATTTATAAACAGAATATATGGGAATTTAAGGACGGCCCCGTTAACCGTTAGATTAATGCAAGTTTCTTGTATGGCTGTAGATGCTGAGTGTGCCAAAAAGAAAGGCTAACGTCTTTTCAACAGCTAGATTCAGATATCATTCTTATTGTAAAGATAAATAACACCGATGAAACAAGTCAGAAACCAGTTTCTGCGGTGTGCCTTCATGGTTCAGTTTACCCGAGTGCCGATACACGTAGTGACTGTCACTTGACACCGCTGTGGTATAGGAATTTGCCTTA
>VUQR01012596.1:27065-40449 GCA_015108515.1 Hemichromis elongatus | reverse complement strand
CTCAATGAATTGTTTTTATTAACTCCCTCATTTAGAAAACACAAATGCACCAAACGATATCATACATGCACAGCTTCAGCATATCAAGATCAGCTGATGACTTTTCAATGTGAAAACGCTGCTGCCACGATCTCACGGAGATCACCTCGACATGAACGTATTGAGGAGTCACGACAGAAAGGCCAAGCGTTGTAACCCAGAGCTGTAATCGTAAAGTCCGTACGCACTTATAAATCCAATGAAACTACTCGTACTCGTTTTAGGATCAAATTTGCCTTTTCTGAAAATCGTAAAGCTGTATTGGTATAAAAAGACAAAAAGTACTCGTGAATAATACCACACGCATTATCCACTGTGCACTGGCCGGCTACCTTGTAACAGGTAGGTGTTTGTGTCACTGCACCAAAAGGCTGTGTGTGATAGCAGCTGCTAGGAAATGTTACTCTCTGCTCATGTATTTTTCAGATTCAGGGTTTGACTGAGAATTACAATTGGAAGCAGCACTGTTTGGTTTCCTGGTTGGGGGAGGGCGGGAGGAAGGGGCGTTGCTAAAAAAGCCCAACAAAATACATACAGTATGTACAGCGTCATTTATGAAGGCAAGGGAGATCTCAGCGCACCAACTTTTGATTTAGAAATCTCTGGCTCTTAATTGTTCTGTTAAAAACAACACTTGACCTTTGTGCAGAATCTTTAGAGAAAAGAAAAAATCAGTAACCATATCAAACATTAAAAAAAAGAAGAAGAAGAAGAAGATTGAAGTCAAAATCAAAACATCTCCACAGTACTGATACGTTACAAAACAGAGGTTGGCAATGCTTCTATGTACCCAAAGACACAAGTTCTTTTTTTTTTTTAGTTCATATAATCAATAAAATTAGCCAGAATGATGCATTTCCTGTGTAAACATCTGTTAGTCTAACAATGTCATTCTGCGATGAAAAAATGTATACAGATTAACCACAAGTAGAGCTACGAAAACAACGAAACAGGACTCAAAGACAGCTTCCAGACAGTTACCAACACTCATCGGGGGAAGTAAACCTTTACATTTAATGTGAGCTTTACCTGCAACATGCACCTGATGTGCCCTTGGATTTGGGGCCCTTTCAGTTTTTTAAATCTTACTCATTCCTCCGCTCTGGGAATCCGCGTTAATTGGAAAGACATTTCAACTCCTCCCTGAGTCAAACTCACTTTTTAAAAATCTCTACCTCCCACATTGACCTTGTTTTGCTCTTGTTCAATGTCCGCAGTGCTTCAGTCGCACAAAGCCTTGAACCATAGGGCAAGAAATGAGTTTAACCCCCCCCCCCCCCTTTCCAAATAGAAAAATGGTTGTCTGAAAGCACTTGTCCATGATGTGGCAGACTAAGGTAATAACCGTGCACAATCATGCTCGTACACATTTACGCACGCACCTTTCATCGTGTCGTCTTGATGAGATTGTCCTGATTTAGTCTTCCCTAAATCCTGATATATTTGCCTTCTGTGAGTGTCATTAGTACCATTACCCCTATGCCCTTTCCCCACAGAAACCCCGCAGGGATGCTCTAATTTATTAAGATGTTTTAATGTCTGCTAAATCTTGGCACACATCAGGCTTTCCGTTCATCAAGTCAGACTGTTAAATAGACCCCTGTGTCCTGTGCTGACACATTTCAGATCTTTCCGCTTCTTCCATCTCAGAGCAATTGAAAGATGAAGTGAAGCAGGTCTGAATACCTGAGCTGCGGGGTTTTGCTGAACTACATAAATAAACAATGACAACACGGACCACATAAAAAAAAAAAAACCCAAACAACCAATACGACTGACAAAGGACAGATTCACAGAGTATTAAAAACACAGCTGACCACACATTTAGCCAAATAATGTCTAAGCTGGTGGCTAGATTTCAATTATCGGACTGGCACAATTGGCAGCGCTTTAAACCTCTCGTCCCGACTGCAATGGCTGTGAATATACGCTGACTGGCACCGGCCGTGTGGTCCCAGATGGATGTAGACTGGGGCTGCAACTAATGATTATTTTCGCTATTGATTAATCAGTCAGTTGTATTTCCCATTAATCACTCAGAAAACTGTGAACAATGTATATCCCGTCTTACCCAGAGCTCGAGGCAACGTCCACAGATTGCACATTTTGTTTGTTTCAAAGCTCAAACATATTGAATTTCTTTTTCATGCCATACATTACAGGTATTCTGGATTCTGATTGGCCACTAGGTGTGTTTTCGTGTCTGGTTACCAGGCGGCTGCTTTATTAGAAATTAGCTCATCAGCATTAAACTGGGTTGACAAAATAAGCTTAACTTAAGGAGCTTTCAGTCGACAGGAGGAGAGAAATGCAGCTGGAAGCTTCCAAACGAGCAAAGAGACTCCTTAGTTTAGATTATTTGTGTCATTTCTTTAAAGTGTATCACCTTACCTACCGGTGTATAACTCTATCATAGAGATGCAATACCACCCTTGTGCACGCAGTAACAACAGAACCAGTGCCAGGCTCTGTCAGAGAAGAGCAAATCCAACCGTGTCGGAAGCATAAGAATTTTTCCTTGACACCAGAGTGAGGTATAAAATGCAATAATAGACTTTAAATCTTTGACTGAACGTACTGGTAATGTTTCCGTGTAAACACACAGGTGTTCAACAAATAAAAGTACGCGACGGAGAAGTTCAAACGCAGCTTACTTTCTCACCTCCACACGGCTGGCAAATCACAGTGTGAAGTGGGTGTGAAGTGATTGTTGATATTGTCAGTTTAGTCAGACAGAGAAATTTGTGGGGTTTTTCAAAGTGTTCCGACTACCTGACGAGCCCCCTCTGATGAAGTAAACAAATAAGTGAGCTTCAGAGGTGCTGGCTCTAAATATACTGGACAAAGTCCGGCTGACGGTTTGCTAAGCTATGCTTACGCACTGGTCCCATTGTCAATGTGCGTACACGAGAGTGGTATCAGTCTTCCCTTTTAACCAACCGTGGAATTATCCATTCGAATGTGACATTAGACTGAATGACATTTTGCTTTGCTTCGTGCTATCAAAGGTCAGTAACCAGCGGCCTGTACTACAAAGCAGAGGATTTCTATCCAGGTAACTTCAGGTTAACCCTGGGTTTTCTGTACTACGAAGGTGATAAAGGTGGCTTTTTATTGTCATGGTAACGTCTGTTGAGAAGCAGGTTATGTTTCATATTAGCAGCCAACAGGTAAGAAAATCGCCTCCTACTGGTTGATCAATTCCTAAAAAAACAGCGTCATGATTCCTGGAACATCCCTCACATCTCTGTATGGATATCAGGAGGGTCTAAAGTGAAATATTTGAGTTTCCCTGATGAGCATCAAGAATAACTTTAGATTTAACAATGATTTTATTGCTCTAAAAGTGTTGAAATATGATCATAAAATCCCAAAACAGAGAAGCTACTTGACTATTTTATATTTATTCTTTTAGAATATATAACTTTTAGACCGTTAAACACCACCAGGGCTGCAGCTGAAAAAATAAAACCTAAAACTGTCTTTTAAACATTAATTAAAGGGAATATTCGATTATAATCCATCAGATTCTCCTGTGTTTTAATGATAGAGCTGTGATATTGATAATTCAGAAAACTTACACAGTGGGCATTTTTTCAGTCCTGGCTTCAAATAGGCTAAACGCTCACGCTTTCATACAGCGCTTTTAATACTAAACTACTATACAGCGCTCTTTTTCTCACTCACGCTGCAGCAGCTGTGTTGGTTTCAGACTGTTTTATGTTTAACCTCTTCATATTTTTCCCATTGCATAGTTTTATCTTCTTTTCGCTGTGATTGGTCAATTGCTGCCAGCGGCCCCCCTTTTGTGAGAACGTGCAGGTTAAACCCTGGGTTAACTTATCACGTCGATAACCAGCTTGCCAAGCGTTAGCATAACTGAATTCTGACACTGGAGAAATACCCGGAGTATGCTGAACTCACTTTGTAGTACAGGGTCCAGGCAAAGCCTTTAGCCTAGCGAGATAAAGGAAATACTGCATATTTCAAAAAATTAATGTGAAAACAGGAACGTGAGATTAAAAAATCGGTACAAAAGTAAGTGGATCACCCTCTAATTTTGATTTCGTAGAGTGGTTTGTTGGCAGATCATTACAATCCCATTCAAAGTTGAATACTGTGGAGGGAAATGTAATAAAAGGAACACCTTGCTGTGTTTTACATCTTAAACAACAAAGTCTCACATCTGAAAAGCTGAAGCCGGTGAACATTTGTCATTTTTCTTTGATAAATGACTTCAATGACTGCTGTTTAAGTTCGCTGAAGCACTGATGCTGGAAAAAAAAAGGAATTACACTGGCAGTTACACACGTCTGCCGGTACTGCTGTATACAAGCAAATGTAAAATTTGTGAATGCAGAGCAAAGTCAAATCCATCATTCGGCAGGCTATAACTATAACTAGCGTGAGGCATTAAAACTTTAGGAGCTTTCATGGTACATTCAGCTCCGCACAATCAAAAGATAAAAGGTAAATGGAGGACGACGGCACTATGAGGTGTTTTATGAGTTTCATCTGGGACACAACCGACTTTTAAAGGATCACGTAAAGATGGAGATGGCTGCAGTATGTTCTGAAACGCTAAGTACCACTAACCAGTGTCTGTAAGTGACGCCGATACAAGAATCTCCAAGGCACGGGCGCAGGTGAATGAACGTGTCCCTACTTTCTGATTTTGGAGAGGAGAACTGAAAACTCAGAAATACTAGGAAACAAACACACAGTCATAAACTTTTCTTCAGGGCTTTCTGCAAGGTTCACTGAGACCTTCGTGATAAGAAAAGTGAGGAATAAAATGTTGAGGAAAGCATGTAGCTATCTTAGCAATAACAACAAGAGAAGGCTGAAACTACTTTGGCACATGAATGGAAGTAAGGCATCTGTATCATTCTAGAGTCAAAAAAGAGTTGAAATGGAGCATTGTTCCCAACCAGCAAAAGTGTCAAAACACACTTATGTAAGAAAAAAAAGAAGCAAGCATTTACTGTTAATTAAGTGTCTGACAGCACACTCTTCTCTTGTGCTGCTGCATACTTGCAAAATAACACTGGGAAAAAAAATATATGCGGTACCTTAAAAAAAAAAAATGCAAGAAAAGAAAAAAACCTTGACCACTTTCACAAATTAAAGAAAACAAAACAAAACGAGAGCCAATAGAGAACGCTGAAAAACAGAGCAGAGTCTGTTTGTGTCACAACGATGACCTGAATGAGGATATTGCGATGGTGAGGAGCAGGGAGAGGGGGGAGATCTCCACACTCCAGGCTGTGGAGCCACGGGCGCTCATACCTGGGATACAAAAAAAACAAGGTAAATGCACCGTGGTTGACATTCATCTGAAATACACATTTAAGTTTAAATTCGCTGCTCTGTCAGCTGCTGAGAATAACACGCTTAGGTTGTCAAAACATAAAATATGCATGCTGACGTTTCGTGGGGGTACTTAAAATGTGGTGCAAACTCATTTAAGTGCTGGCTTTTAAGTGCACGGGTAAGTTAAAAAATGTATGCGTAAGAACTGAGTGTAAAGGACCCAGAACCCTCATGCAGTTTGCTTCAATCGCTGGTTTCTCACTACATAATATACTTGATAAAAATGACTATGCCAGACAGCTCGTTTCCTACTTCTCTGGGAACGACGAGCCCATTTAACAAAAAACAACCCCCGCCCCCCAAAAAACTGCGTTGACTTCTATCTCTCCGAACTGCTTCTCTCAGGGATACGACACAAAAGTTCAACAATGCAAAGTAGCATTTAGGGCAGGGGAACAGCCCCCGCTGGAGTCCCACAGGACAGCCATAGCATCTAGCCAAAGCGAGTCTGTGACAGAGATGGATTGTGTTGCATATTTCAGCAAACTATAAGCGCTGAAGAGCGCAGCGGGGGTGGGCTGGGGCCATGAGTAATGGTGGGTCAGGGGAGGACAAAGTGTCCCTGTCAGATTGACAGTGTTAAGTGACTTTATTTACCAAAATGGGCAAAAAAATAAAGAAAAAAGTCCCAGTGAATTCATATTTCAAATTTTGGCATTTGTCTATGTTCCTCTGGAGTATGAGAGCAGCATATTTTAAAAAGAAGGGCACGAGGAAAGCTCAAATTATTTTTTCAACATGCCGTTTTTGACCATTTAACCACTGCAACTTAATAAAACATCAACACCGAGCTTACTTAGCTGGTGGATTCGTATGGGATCTGATGCCGGCCCTAGTCCTCCTTCACTCAGCGTCTGCACAAAGATGATGTACTCCTCATCATCCTCAGGGAGGGTCAGCTCTGCTGTTGCATTGACCGCTGTGAGTGTGATTACCTCTTTGTGTCGCTGCCTCTGGTATGACAGCTGAATGGGGAACACAAACAAGGTTGTAAATATGTTTTCTAACACCATGACAACTTTAGACGCATAAGCTTCGTGGTACCCAGTGTACCAAGTTCCTGTGAAAGGTACGGAGAAAGTAAAACTCACTTGATAGCCTAAAACCTCTGATTCTGATTCCATTGCCACCACAGGTTCCCAGTAAACAGACAGCTGAGAGCCCATTAGGTTCCATCCCACATTCATTGGCGGCTGGGAAGGTGCTGCGTGATATAAAAATTAACAATTTTATATCAGTGCAGAAACATTAGTGTCACATTGGTGTATAATCCCAATCCAAAAAAATTAGGACACTGTGTAAAATATATAAAAAAAAATACTGTATTCACAATAAAAGAAGCAAACATAACAGATAATTAGACTGAGACATTTTAATATTTCATAAAATATAGTATTGATGGTTCATCAGCAAGAGTTCAGTAACATGATGGGTATAAAAAGAGCATCTTAAAGAGGCAGAGCTTCTCTGAATGTAAAGATAGACGAAGGTTCGTCAATCTGGGGAGAAAAGACTTTGAATATCTCATCATCTGCAGTACATGATATCATGAAAGATTCTGAGAATCTGAAGAAATCTCTGTGCGCAAAGGACAAGGACAAAAATCAATACTGCAAACACGTGATCTTTGTGCCCTCAGGCAACACTGCATTAAAATCAGGCATGATTCTGTCATGGAAATCACAGCACGGGCTCAGGAACACTTCCAGAAATTGTCTGTGCCATTCACTAATGCAGGTTAAAGCTTTCACGATCCAGTAGTGTGTTTTCCTTGGGCTGAAGCTCAGTTAAAATGGACTAAGGCAAAGTGAAAAACTGTTTTATGGTGAGACAAATCATCGAAATTCTTTCTGGAAAACATGGACATTATGTCCCCAGATTGAAAATAGAGCAATGGGATGGGTCTGCATTTGGTGCCAATGGAACGGTCAGCTTGTTCATCTGGAAAGGCACCACCAATGCTAAAAGGCATAAACAGTATTCAGCGCATGGAGCTACAGCACATGTTTTAGCATACTTTTCCAACAACATGGCTTTACAGTAGGAGAATCCGGGTGCTGAACTGACCTGCCAAGTGAAAACATCTAGGACACATCCTGAAATTAAATATACGACAAAGAAGACTCAGGAGTGTTGAGCACCTCGAATTTATATCACACAAGAACAAGACAACAAACAGTCCAGCAGCTGCTCTCCTCAGGTCCCAGACTGATGTCCTGTCCAAACTTTTTTGAGACTTGTTTCTTGATATGACTTCTCTGTTCTGCTGTGTATTAAATATGAGTTTACTAAGATTAGCTAATCATTGCATTCTGCTTTTATGCATTTTACACACCACCCCAACTTGTTGAGATTGTACAAGAATAATAATTTCTTACTTACATGTTAACACAACAACAACAAAAATAGATTAAATGCTACTATTTTCCCAGTCTGGAAGTACAAATAAAGTGTGGATAAAAGCAGAATCCAACCAGTTCACTTTAAGGTGAATTGGTTTGCAGCTTCAAAACAATTTTGATGGTGCACTGATCTGTTAAATGGCAGGTGGCATCTGTTTAATCCCCACTCCCCGACTACAATGCCCATTTTGGCAGTCAGTAAATTCAGTGAGAGGGTAACACCTCCTGGGAAATGCAAGTTGCCAAGGATAATAAAGGCAAAGCTTTGCAGATTGTGACTACTGAGGACACAAGGCCCTCGTCAAGGGACTGACAGATCAAGGTCCGGTTGCATGGAGTCAAGAGGAAGCAGTGTGCTTGGAAGCAGAAAAGATATAAGCGGGTCAGGCTGATGACTAAGCTAAAGGCTAACAAAACCATGTTGGCTATTCCTTTGGGGGGTTTTTAGAGGCAAATTTTGCTCACAGGGCATTAAATCAGACCTGCTTCAGCTCTTGTACAAAGCAAACTAATGGTGTATAAAACAGCTTTATTCGGGTTAACCACGCTAATCTGCCTCCTGCTGCTGACTTGAAATTGCCGGCATTGAGACGAAGACTCTGTGTTTGTTACATGAACTGTTGCTAGTCTGTGTTTCAGCAAATCTCTAACCACTGCTAAACAAATCTTCACGTTCTTGCTTTAAATTGAAACTACAATGTCAAATGTTGTAAATGAGATGCCTTAGTGTTTTCGAAAAATATGTGATCATTATAATTTTAATGTGTTTTTACAGATTCACAACATGGCAATGTTTGCCACTACATCTCCTTTTAACAACACTTGGCAAGCATTTGGAAATAAAGGGAGACGACAGTCAGAACGATATGGTTTTTGTATTTTTTGTATTAAATCAACTGCTCGACAGGTCTGAGCCTCGATTGTTTGCTTTGCGATAAAATATGGCATCAAACTGGTGCATCAAACAGTTTGACATCCAGACTGAAGGCCGACAAGAAACAGGCAAACCCCTTATGACAAAAAAAGTATCGTCTAGACCATTTACGGTATATGTTCTATAAATATATATATATGTATATACATTTCATTATTGACCTATACAGAGAAGTACAAGCTATTCACAGTGAAGAACCATGTCTATTTTCTGAGCATTGTGCTTTCCAAACTGGTTTTCAGCCCTCTTCCAATGCACACAGAGATTTCTCTTGTTCTCTTAATGTTTAATATTTTGTCGCGTCGATGATGAAATCCCCAAAGGTTTTACAATTTTCCACACAGTGATAAAAACCTTCACATCCTCTCTGGGACTTTCCTTTTATATTTTTTGATCTAACTTTTGGAACATGTTCCTGTGAAAAAGATCATATTTGTTCACAGCAAAACAATCGCTCAGATTTAGCATTTTATATTTGCATAGTTATCCTTTACATGCAGTCTTGCAGGGCTTACAAATCATTGCATTCTGTTTTTCTAACCCTGCACTGCGTCTCAACCATTCGGAAGAGGACTTGTGTGACTTCTCGGGATGCGGACACATTTCAACGCATGCTAAATTTCCCCAGCATTATTGGAAAAAGCTAAGAATAGACTTCAATTAAACCACTAAACGTTTCCACCTCTGAATTATAAGCAGTGTAGTCACGAAAATCAAACCCCTGAGCAGCAGTATTGTGTGCTGCAACTTACGTGGCTTTTTTGTGGTGACATTGATTGCAGGGAGGAATGGGCTAGTGCCTGCTGTATTGAAGGCGCTGACTGTTAGGAAATACTGTGTATTTCCTGCCAAGCCACTCACTGTGGCCGAGGTTTGGTTCCAAGGCACTCTAACTTTCCCCATGGTCTCTGGTTTAGTGTCATCTTCCCAGTAAGCCACCTATTTTCAGAAAGAGAGCACATCATTTGGGATAGAAGGCTTTGGATTGGAGCAAAATGTGTACATCTGTACTTTATGTATTTTCTAGCCCATGTGGCATAAAAGGATGCTTGTAAACACGTTACAGTTGATGTCTTAAAAGAACTGTCACGATTTTAAATAAAAAGGCTTTGATTGAATTCTCTGAAGAGATACCACAGTTTTCTTTTACCTTTCCAGCTGGATATTTGATATCTTGCCTTACAAATCCTTACAGCTCCTAGGAATGGTTTACATTTATTTGCATCAGTCGAAGAAAGGTACACAATTGCTAACATAAATAAATGATTAGTCCCCTTGCTGATAAATTAAACTATATTAATTGCCAAAAAGTAATAAAAACAATATTCAGCTGAAGGTGTAAAAGTGTTTTCCCAGCAACACCCAAAAAGAGAAAAGCAGCAAATACTCCCAAGTGTGAAGCGGGAACCTATGAAGCCTTTTTACTTAATGACTGAAACTATTCATCGACATTAAATTGCCAATCAATTCCTTTGATTTTTCCTCGACTATCTAATTGTCTCAACAATACCTCATAGCTTTGTAATGTGGCAATATTTTCTTTTCTTTAATGGAAAGCTGCCTGATTAAAAATGGCTTTTAAACAGTTGTGCAACAGATCGAGTGCCAGCAAAGTGTATTTAAAATAAACGTAAGAGATTTTTGTTATTATCCAAACCATTAGCCTGGAAATAAATGATCCCAAATAAAATCCTTTTTAGCAGTCATTCACTTTTCTGTCATCATTATTCCGTGTCTGACAAGCAGCTCAGATATAAACAGCAAAAAAAAGATGGAGATATAGAAACAACTTTAAATTTATTGAGCAAAAGAATAACATCTTTCATTAAAGCCCTTTGATCATCCTGATTATTCCATCAGAGGCATGTGGACGAGGCAATCAGGGTGTCCTAGTTTTTAAAGGTAAGACCAAATGAAATCAGCAGTTCCTGGTTTGAAATGTACCAGCTTAATGTTTTACTCAGAGGAAAGTAAAAACACATCACATCAAGACCAGTGCTGCTGCTGCGCTGTGCTCCATGCATTTCCAGGGAAGCATTTCCCAGTTCCGTGACACGAGGCCTGATATCGCTATCATGATATCCCATGAATGACTGCAACATGAAAAGGCATGTGGCCAGGCAATTTTCTTTTGTTCTCTTGAAAAAGCTCTGACATGTTTTCCCGTCGTGTTGCCACAAAGAACTGTATAATTTTGGCAATAACAGCCGGCCAAGTGAAACAGCCATTTCCATGGCGACGCAGAGTTTGGAAGTGATGGTTTTGAGGTACAACAGGGGTTGATGGTGAGCATTTGAATCGTGTTGCTTGTGAGAATGTGTGTGTGATTTCTATTTCCATTTAAAAGAGTAAAATGTACCTCATAGCCCAGAACCCTTTCAGGGATGAAGGAGAGAGCCTGCCAATTCACCTCAATCTCAGAGGCTGAGACACTTCTGGCCCTAACTCCCGCTGGCTTCTCACTTGGCTCTGAAAACAGACAACAGCAGACTGAGCTGTGCCGCCGTCTTCCAAAAGCACAGAAACGAGCAGAACAAATCTCTTCAATTTTTACATTTATAACTGTGCGCATTCTTTTGATCTCTACTCAGATGAATCATCACACACAGGTGCTGCTGGTAAATTGACTAACAGTACACTACACACACAGACACCCCCCACCCCTCCACACCCTTCAGCATACTGAGAGGTAGCACAGATCTAAATGCCAACCAGTTTTTACTGTAGCGCAGCAATCTAATACAGCGGTGATATTTGGAGGCAATTTGCCGGTTCGTACATAAATGTGTTCCCATGATTTTGTACCTCGTTCATATAAAGTTATTTCTGCAGATTTAGTTTGCTGCGTGCGTTTTTATCTACCGAGCACTTTTAATCCAATCTAATTTAAAAAAACAAAAAACAAAAAAAATCAACTTTGGGGCTTTGCTCAGATTCCACTCACGTGCACCCTTTTACCTGTCTCCGCAGAGTAGATGGTGACCACGGGGCTGAAGGGACCCTGTCCTTTGCTGTTGTAAGTGCCGACCTTAACGTGAAACGGAGAGAAGGGCGCGATGCTGTCGTTGCGGTACACGTAGCGCGACGCGCCAGGGGCAGAGGTGGCCACGTGAGTCCAGCTAGCTTCTCCGAAGGCGCGGAAAGCAATGATGTAACCAAAGCTCTCACCATTCTGTAGTTCTTCGGGAACAGGCTGAGAGTGAAACACAAAACTATAGTGATATTAAAACATATACAAACCACTCACGTTCACACCACCGCCGGGCTCACACAGTCACCACCGTCTCTCATAATGTCAAAAAAAGTGCACGACCCACAAATTGCTTTTGCGACCCACCTGATGAAATAAAAGGAGCAGTAAAAATGCCATTTTAAAAACCTGCGCTCATTACTGAGCATCCGTGCAGCTTTTAAAATGAAAAGTTATTCTTTCTATAATGAAATGGGAAAACTCCAATGATGAGATAACATAGAAAGTAATGATTTGCACAATGCCAGCACTGTTATTCTTCCATTTGACTCCTTACTGCTATATTTCAGCATTGTAGATTAGTCTGAACAGTAATTCATCACAGATCGGAGACACACAAATGAGAATGTCTGTCAGATTTACTTCTCTGTTGTATATGCTGCCGCTGCCTTACATGCAAGCAATTTGAGAAATTACAGCGACGACAGACTCCCATTGACCCCAAATTTATGACACCCACAAGCAAAACAGAGCAGGTGCTTTGGTTGAGCGAGAAATATTTAGAACCTCGTTGAAGATGAAAACGACACTGACTCTGGGCACTTTGAATAACAGACTAGAGCATAAGACTGATGATTTACCTCCCACGTGATAACCAGTTCATATCTGCTTCCACCACCTCCACCCACATCACCTGGCACTGCATCTGGAACTACAAAACACAGACCTTGATCACATTTCAGTATAAAAACACACATATATAAAGCAGCATAAAGGCAAGTTACAGCACAAAAAGGGAAATCAATACGCTGTACCTGCATCCTCTGTCCTGGTCTTCACAGACACTGGGCTGGGTTCTCCGACACCAACGCTGTTTTTTGCCAGTACCCGAAAGTCATATTCAACCCAGGCATTGAGGTCCACCACAGTGGCTGTCAGTGTGTTCCCATCGATTATCTCCGGGACTAGGAATAAAAGAAAACATTGCAGACAGAAGGTCTTTGCAAGAGCCTACACATATACAAGTGAACAGCTACAACGAAAGCAAGAGAATAATTATGCACACATACGCTGTTTAGGCAGCATAGACTGGTCGATAAAGTGTTGAATGCAAGCTGGTTTTGAGTCATGACTGTGGAAGGTGGATGGAGGATAGTGGATTTTAAAGAACAGAGGAGAGTAAATGGTTTAATTGTGAACCCTGCCATCTACAGCGGCCTCTTCCTTGATAGTAACACTGAGGGATCCAATGAAATGCCAATAAAAAACCTACAGGCATTGGCTTGAAATGTGCAATGTCTTTAGTACAGCGCAAACACAGCAACGGTGAAAAAGCTGACTCCTTGTGTTGTTCTCAAATATCCATTCATTCAATCTATTCCGCTTATCCTTGTGAGGCTCGTGGGTTGGGGAGGGGACTGGAGTCTATCTGAGCTACCGTAGGGC
>VUQR01012596.1:0-19990 GCA_015108515.1 Hemichromis elongatus | reverse complement strand
CCCCCCTTTTTTTTTTTTTTTTTTTTTTTTTTTTAAAGATTTTTCTTCACATTCTGGGACCAATTTCAGCTTCCAGTGACTTAATGGTTGCACATAGGTTGAGGGCGTCGTACACTCACTAAAAATTTTGATTGCAATACGATTGCAAAGGTTGCCCAACGGGAGGCGATCCTTCTGCAAACAGTTGCAGTCTGATTTTGAGTGACTGCAATCACTCTCAAAGAGACTGTTGAAGGTTTGGAATTAATTGCTGTCTAATTCATAAATGCAGACAGATTGGTAACATGTTGCCATCACAATGCTCACACTGCAAAATGTGACAAATCATAATAATATTTGAATGTGCATTAAGTATTGTGATAATATCGTATCATGACATGTCTGGTGAGTGGTAGCTGTATGAAATACACAGTTTTTGGAAAATAAAAATTAATTTTATGCAACATGTTACCATGAAAATTACTTCAAATACATCTACTTCACATACAAACCACTGCTTAGACATTGGTGCCTCCAAATTAAAACTGTCATTAATCCATTTCTCTGTAATGCTTTTCTTAAATGGACTATTTTATCATCACCCCATTGCTGCTTTCACCCGTGTAAAAGGTGCATTTTAAAAATGGCTATCTGTTGGTTTCCGCTCCGCATGTTGAGTTAATATTTTGTATTTTGGGATGTTGACGTTTGCTTGCTGAATGGTTCTTGTGGTATTTTCTGTACCTTACTGTTTAAGTTACTTATCCTCTGACAGGGATAAAGACAGTTGGGGTTACCAAACAGGACAAAAACTGAACAAACTGCTTGCACTGCACTGCAGCATGTCTCTGGTTGTCTGGAGTGTTATAAAAAAAAAGTGGGTGTTTTTTTCTACCTCGATGATTTGTTTCCTGTCCACCTCTTGCTTTGCCACCCGGAATTTGAAGCTATTCGATCCAAACTTTAAGACATCTGTGACAGCTGCCGCGAGCAGGAAGTGTAAATAATGCACAATCTTAAGTCACACTCAAGCTTGTCTCCAGTGAGGAGGACAATCCATTTCCCTGGACTTGATATTGCTCCAGCTGGATAAACAGCATTACTTCCTATTCTTCTTCGTCCGCAGTCATTCGTAAAGAAATGCTTATTAAGAAGAGCTTCTGCACGTCAGGTTAAATAGCAACTTTGTATCCTTGCAAGATAAAGCTATGGATTCAACCTTTTCAAATCCTGACTCTAAAATCATCCCTCACCTCATCTGACATTTAGCATATTTGGGTAGTGTCAATTTGCTGGGCTATTTGGTGTATTGATCCCACTCTGAAACATCCACCCTCCAATTCCACGAGCAACACAAACACACCGCTCTCTGAAATAAATAACAAAAGTTATTTTGTTCTGCCCAATGTAGCTCTCGACAATAATGTCTCCCAGGAGCTATACATACTGCATGAGTGAGCGCAGACAGGCATGTAAGCATTCTGCTGTCAAGTACACTGCAACAATATTGAAAACTGGTCATTAAAAGACAGGGGGAGGGAGAAAAAGGAACACATCCTAAAAAATGTATGGCTCGTATTCTTAGAATTTCACACAGTTTTGTGAAGTTTCCTGCTTCCAAAAACATCTCTGAGTGCAGGAGAAAAGGAAAGCAGCCTCCTCTGTTTGATGTAATGAAGCGCCTTGTAGTAGAAATAAACACTCTGATGATATCCAGGGTGATTCTGATGAGAATATGGGCCCTTTGGTCGCGCTGCAATCTCAATCTAAAACAAACCTATTTGAGTTTAAAAACCCTATCGAAAACTGCACGCCTCAAAAGATTTTTTTTTTTTTTTAATTCTCAGCAAAGCATAGCGATGTAATCTCTCTGAAATCTCTTTAACACTGCTCTGCTCAGTAACACTTAAAGACTACAGACCTCTTTTTACTGAGGCTGCATCCATCATCCACTTTAGGTTGAGTCTACTTTTTTAAATTTCTCTCTCTTCCTCTTTTTTTTTTACCCATTAAACATCCCTGGCTGTGAGCCCTGTTTTAATTGGTGACTGCAGAGCAGAGACGAGGTTTTCTTACCTTTCACAATCAATACAGCCACGGCTGATAGACTCTCAACGTCCGTGTCCACCACGCAGATGTATTTGCCAGCATGGTAAAGCTGAATGTTCCTGATCATAAGATCTCCTGCTGTTCTCTACCGAAGGAGGAAAGAGAGCTTTATGTAGCATGAAAGATAATGGACCTCGTGACAGCTTATTAATGAAGGTAGCAAAGCATATATAAAGACACAGTAAATAGCAGCTCCAAAAACCGTTTGCATATCCTTTAGTTACAGTATTTAGCTTGGAAATTGCTGCTGAAAAGTGGCTGAACTGTGTTTCTGAGAGGAATTCTGTGTATATACACTATCAGGTCACAAACAGCTGTTCGACATGAACTCAACTGAAACACAGAAAGGACAAAATTCACAAGAACAACACAGAGCAAATTGAGTTTTTGTGTCTGACAACGTCTCGGCTGTTTTACCGGCCTTTTGCAGAGGTCAGTACTGCAACCTTCAAGACCTGTTGCAAGCAAGTACATAAATAAGCTTTTACTACTGAGTACAGCAGGCAGCTTTTGCTCATTTGGAGAAGGAAACAAAAAAAAATAAAAAAGGCTCTCATCTAAGAGGACACCCGTAAGCAGAAAATGGTAAATTAGTGGTGAAATCGTTCTCTTGGCTTTGGCAGGGAAACGTGGCAGCACAGCCAATGTGGTTTAATTATGGAAATTAAATTCCCTGAAGCAGCAAAGTTAAGTTGATAATCTCTTTGGACTGGGGACATTTGAGCATTTCTGGGGAAGGAGTCTCTTTTCAGATAAGAATATTGTCAGACGCACACACGCACACACACACACCCAAGAAGAATGGTTAATCTCAAAGGGTGCGAGGATGTTCTCAAAGTGTTTTGTCATTTGGGTCTCTGCCATGCTTTGATTCCTTTACAAGGCGCCTCTAATAATACGTATTCCTTCCTGTTATGAAGAGGCTGTGCAGCAGGCCATGTCAAAGCAGAATTTGAAGAGACCAGCCAATGTATTAAAAAATAGATGACTTCAGAAGACTGAGCAAGAGTAAGAGAAGTGTGCTCAAACAGAAGACAACCTGTCACAATGGCTGAGCAACTAGCGCATTACCTACATGATGATTTCTATGTAGGAAGTGTATTTTGACACGACGGCTGCCATGTTTCCATTCACAAGAATACAATTAGAAGCTAAGAGGTCTTAAATGATCCAATAGCGCTTCATTCCGAAGACATTTCCCCAGCCTTTTATGCCACCAGAGAGAAATTTAAAATAGCAAAAGAAAAAGGATGGTATCACACCAAGTGCAGCAAAACCTGCCATGCTCTATCTCTCCAAGAAATTCCAGGGTGTCAAACCACAAGCTGTCCCTTTAAACTAATGGCAGGGATGAAGTGAAGCAAGATGGGGAGAGGTGCCAAGTGCCCATTCGCACATTAGGAAGAAAGAAAAGAAAAAAGTACGGCTGCGGGTCACTCACCCCACCCACAAATTCAAAGTGACCGTCTCCCTTGGCGATGAGCTGTCCATTGAAGGCCCAGGAGAAAGAAACATCAAGGACGGGATCGCTGGCGACCTGGCAGGGCAACACAATGCTCTCGCCCACAATGATCTCTGTGTCCACTGGCCCCTGGATGATTCTGGTTGGATCTACCCAGAAAAAAAAAAAGAAAAGAAAAGTGAAAGCCAGGCATTTCTAAAGTGGAGGGTGGCAATCTTATGTGAGACATGAGACTTTTCACTTCCAGCACATGAGCAGCCCTTTTGTTGATTTTCAGGAAATAGAAGTGGAGTAGTGACACAACACTTCCCGAGACACAAAAAACATGCTCCGCAATACAGTGAGTCACAGGCAGAGCAGTCCTGTGTACATATAAAGGAAGCCCTCATGAAAAACTCAGTCAAATAATGTGTGATAACATGCGGCCTTGCCACCACTAAAACGGCTCACATAATCTTCTGAAATCCTGATAGCAATTACAATACACCATGGATCAGATAAAACTTCATGTAATGAGCTGCTCTGCACAACCAGTACAACAAAAAAAAATAAAAAAATAAAAAATTAGGAGCACTGCTTTAAAGTCTGCTATAGCAATCATTTGACTAAGCCTTCTGTGCTTCAAAAAGTCAAGATAATGAACGGCAGGAATCAAATCAAGAAGATACAACACAAAGCGAGTGGATTTGTACTCTCACATCTTACCTTGCAGAATCTGTCAAGGGATAAAAAAAGTGTCCCCTCAGTTCTCAAGCTACTAATAATCAATGTGTGGGTCATGGCCCTGTGCCGCCGAATGCTTTACAGCTGGGAAAAAATACTCCAGTAATTTAAAAAAAAATAACTGGCCTTGGCAGTTACAGCGGCAGACAATATCATTCAGCACATTAATAAAACCCAATAAGAAACTCACAGAACATTCAACTCCAGTGGAAAAAAACAAAAGAAACAACGCGCTCAACAATAACAGCATCTGTAACACCACCTCACTAATGTGCTCACCGCTTCCACTCAGGGCACTTTCATTTATTGCACTAAATTGGTTGCCTCAACTGCTTTGAGGAAAACAATGATCGAGTGTTTCGTCAAACGCCTTCCAAGCGCATTACTGCAGCCGCTGCAAAAAGGCGTCCGGAGAAAACGACTCAATAAAATGCACGCATAAAGTTTTTTTGTTTTTTCATTACCTCCCTCCAAATAAAAACAAAACAATCAAATGATTATCTGAAATATTTATTCTACTTTATCGCAAGAATAGAGACCTTGCAAAGTATAGACACACAACAGCGCAGA
The DNA here is from genome assembly GCA_015108515.1 of Hemichromis elongatus. Taxonomy (NCBI): domain Eukaryota; kingdom Metazoa; phylum Chordata; class Actinopteri; order Cichliformes; family Cichlidae; genus Hemichromis; species Hemichromis elongatus. The sequence goes on along the minus strand of VUQR01012596.1, from coordinate 15,147 downwards.
ACTTCAAAGGTTATTTATTTATTTATTAATTGGTAATTTAACCACAAGTTATTGACCCGGGTCCTTGCGGTACGCTAGCTCTCGCGTGTTAATCCATAGTATGCAATAAATTCTGCTTACTAAGTGGAGCGCACAAACAATCAGCTATTTAACAGGAGAGCTTACCGGTAACAAGGAGCCTTCCAGTTGTACTTGACATGCCAAATCTATTCCTAGCGAAGCACGTATAGCTGCCTGCATCAGACTTGCTCACGTTGGCAAGCCTCAGCGTTCCATCTGGGGACAGTGTGATCCTATAGGAGTGTACAAACAGACAGAGCAGTTTACAATCTGACTGCCAAGAACAAAGACTCTCTTTACCATCAGATAAACACCGACTCCTGGATTTTTCAGCATTCTACATAATGGACATCTTCCAGTTAGGCAGCATGTGTGTGTGTGTGTGTGGGGTGAATATTGATTAAACCAAAGATGGCTTAAGATGAGTGTAGCTGGGATAGATAACTGGCTTATAAATGGGGAAAAAACAAGCCTATTAAAGTGTGTACATTGACTTTTTCAGAATGAAGTTAACCCTGTTACTACCTGTCATTGGTGTGGATTGGCAGGTTGCCTTTCTTCCATAAAATGCTAGCGATGGGATAGGCCTGGGGTTTACATTCTAAAGTCACTGTAGTTCCTGCCTTGGCTTTGAGCAAAGCTCTGAGGAGGTTCCCTGTGAAGTCTGGAGGAGAAGCTGATGGGAAACAGCAAACTGGCGTTAGTGACTGCAGCAAATCTGAGCATTTGAAGCACCAGTTTGATCCATGAAAACCATCAAATCCTACAGTAATTAAAACACATCCTTGATTTTTAAAACAGACGAATCAAACCGACATGAAAATCAAAGATGGAACGGTGGTTGTTAGGCAGTTTTTATGTTTTAATAAAAGAAGAAGCAAGCCTATTTGAGCAGAAAATATTGTTATAACTTTTAATTGCTTTTGCAGTAAAAGTTCATGTTTACTATTCAGCTAGGAGTTTGGCATCTCTTACACCATCTTCATCCCCACATCAAAGTAAAAGGGAGAAAAAAATATATATTTAAATGCCTCTGACCCCACAAAAACATCCACATTGACCCCATTATCTGCTAATCCAAACAACCTTTAAGAATGACAGAAAGATGACCTTTAAGATTCTTTGGCAACAAAGATTTGAGGATTTAGAAGAGAGATAAATGCCATCCTACCTAAAACCATTAGTTCAGCAGCAAAATATATGACACCGTGTTTATTCTCGGCCACACACTGGTACATGCCAGCGTCAGACAGGGTCAGCGCAGACACTGACAGGACTCCGTCCTCCACATGGATCCTGTCCTGTGAAGAAAAGGATGAAAGAAAGCAATTATTGCCTTACACTAACAGGTAGCTTTTGCTTTCTGCGGCACTCTGACAAAGCTCTGGCAAAGTGCTGGATTTGTTTAGAGGTGCTGTCAATGGACGTAGATCAAATCAGCCTGCTGTTGCAAATAATTCATCGCTATGAGCACAAAGAGCAATTTTGTTTTCTAAATATGGAACAGTCTTGTTTTTTCTATACTGTACACTGGGCTTAGCTTTTTTTTTGTTCCAGTCTATGCAGTAGTTGAGCTTTTAGTATTATATTAGTACTTTTTTTATTTATTTCCTCAGCATTAACCACATACAGTACAGCACCTTCTAATGTTTTTTTAATCATTAGCTATGTTCTGTAGTATAAATATGAAACAAATTAGATAAAACTGCAACTTTTCATGGTGAAACTCATATTCTGAATCGTACAACAGTAAAAACAATAAACCTCAAATAAAAGAAGGACATTTAAACGTTAGTTTTGAACAATATTAGGCTGGTTATTGCTACAGTGTAATGCATATAAGAGGTAAGAAATTAAGTGTCAGAGGCATATCGAGGTCAGCCAAATTTAAAAATCTCGAAATATGAAAGACCATACGTATTTCTCTGGTGGTCTAGAGTTAGGTGTGCTTCTATATACAGTATATTTCACAGAAGATTAAACCCATTGTCCCTCAATATGAAGGAGCTTAAACATGCACCATGAATAATGAAAAACAACCACTGACTCCATTCAGATAAAATAGAGCAATCTCTCGGGAGCCGTACACATCCACTTTCTAAGACTCTGTAATCTGCCAAGGTAAAGCGGAATACGAGACAGTTACATCCATGTCTCATCACTGGCACACCTTAGTAAGATGTTTACCCTCTCCTCTCATCACACTCTGAAATGCACTCGGGAAAACAGCAGTGTGTTTTATGCCAGGTTCTCGGAAATGAAAGGATGAGCTGAAGCTGAAGATTAAGTCTTTAAAATGAAACACTTGTAGGTGGCAGACGACAGCCGGTAATTTACCTCTGAGAGGAGCTGTTGGCCGTTCTTCAGCCACGTGTAGGAGGGTTTGGGCCTGCCGTTGGCTCGACACTCCCAGTAAAGTCTCTCCTCAATGGCTAGAGCCGTGTCTTTCATTGTCTGGACCCACTGAGGCTTCGCTGAGGACACAGAATTATCCTCGGGTGAATTATCTGACAAGAACCAGAGGGCAGATTTCGAGGAAGGAGCATTATCGTATTAAATAAGCTGCATCTAAATAAGTTCAAAGGAAAGCGTGTGCAGATTGGCAGCACAAATTAAGGGGGATCGTCAATGGGGTTTCCTTTAAGAGGCTAGAGGAGAGAAGATTGAATGCAGTCTATCACGTACAACTCTTAAATATGTCAGCAGCCGGAGGCAACCCAAAGATTAACATTAAACCCCAAACCACAAAGGAGGAAGCTCTCGTGACCGACGAACAGCACCCGATACCAGCACTCACCCCCATAAAACGTCACCTTAATTCTGCGTATAATAAACGTCAGGTCCTGCTTGTTTCCCATCCAGCACACAACCCCCCCCCCGTCTCTCATATATTTACAGCTTTCAGGAAATTTCATGGGTTTCATGAGTGCAATGCTCATAATAAGCACAGCTCACTTCGGTGGCACTGTACATACTGTCACTTCCAATTTCACAAGTGTCATTTTTCCCTCTTTCACAGATTCACAGGAAAACACAGCGGCTGAAGCAAGCCAAGAACCCAAAATGTAATAGCTGCAGTGAAACGTTTAAAATGCAGGAAGAAGGCAGAGATTTGTGTGCGCATTAAAGTAGCGTGTATAACAATGAGCTCTTGCTATTATCAAATTACATATAGCTTTTAAACGATCACATTACAATTGTTTTTGTTCTTTGCGGTTTACAAAGTCTAACGACGTGACAATTGTCGACGTTGCAGAAAGAAGCAAAGATATTGATTGTTTACCCCTTTTGTCTAACTCAATTGTCTGTGACGTCATCTCAAAAGTCAAACAAAAGTCGCAGTACCATAAAAAGCCAGCCGACCGGTGACTGTGTTCTTCCCCATCTTGTTCTCGGCCACGCACTCGTAACCACCCGTGTCGTCCTGCTGAAAGCTGGGAATCTCCAGCACGGCGTTCGAGTACTTCATTTTGACTTTGCTGGGGAAGGGAACGCCGTTGGCCCTCCTCCAGGTGATTTCTGGGACGGGGCTGTAAGACACATGCGAAGGAAGAGCTCAGCGGGGAATCGGGTGCAGGAGTCTATCACAATCTGTAGCAATAAAGCGTCAGATGGACTGCTGTACTTTTTTTTTTTTTTCTTTTGCTGATAAATGGTCGTGACCACGAGTGTTAAAACGGATTAGCCCAGCAAAGACTCCAACCTGGGCCCACTTGGTGGCTTTGGAAAATATGAAAAATGTCACAATTTTTTGAGACCTTTAACTTTAAGCTTTTCTCACTAATAAAAAGTAATTAAGTACCCAATAAACAATTAAATGATCTTATCTACTACAGAAATGTCTTCATTTACAATGGGTGAGAAAAAATAAAATACATTTTCTTGAAAAAAAATTTTGTTTTATAATTTATGAACAATGAGCTACCAGATTTATTTAGGTAATTTTACACACCTATTTCTTAAAATTTAAGCCCAAAGCGTCATGTTGACAGATTTTCTGTGGGCTGTATGTGCCCCCAGGATATAAAATGAGTTTGACATTAGGGTTGGGCGATATGTAAAAATTTTCTAACTGACAATCGTAGGTACAATAATCGACAATGGGCGATATATTCGCACATGCGCAGACGGATGGGCGGAGCAAGTGTCCTCGTTTTCCTTTGGCCCACCATATCCCAGAATTCATTGTGCAGCCCAGCCAAATCCAGGTTCCAACAATGGCAGCAGCTACGTAGTTTTAACACTACTCTTTCTGGGTCACAAAATAAACTATTTTCAGGCGAGAATGTAGCTGTTCAAACTTCAAATATCTGCTCGGTTAATAAAGACATCACATATCTGCAAACGTTTGTTACCCACCAGCTCGGTGGCTAGCCGGGGATTCAAGGCTCACCAGAGTCAGCGAGGATAGCGAACGCCCAGCACATCGTTTTCAACCCCCTCCCCCCCGCGGTCTTTTGCTACTCAGGTTAAACATAATATATAAATCACTTAGAATTTAACTCAAAGATGTTATTTGGCTTTTTTCAGAGTATAGTGCGAGCAAAGGACTCAAACACGACTAACCTGCATGAGCATGTACGTGTCCACTATCCGAATGTTTTTTTCTAAGGCCACTGCCTTTCTTTCTTCTGTTATGAGTTTGAGTAAATGAATCGCTGCACTTGAGCGCACGCTGAGGAGGGTGCATTTGCTCGCAGATGAAAGAGGGTGCTGTTAAAACAGCGCTATTCTTTTTTTTTCTTCTGTTGGCCAGCAGCATCATTATTAGCAAATGTACACCCTTGTAAAAACTATCGTCAGTCGCCCAACCCTATTGACATCCCTGGTCAATGACATGTTGCTTTCAGACCCATGCTCTAAGAACCATAATTGCTAAAGGAACTTGATTTTTTTAAAGTCTAGATGTTGCTTGTATGGAAAGAAAAGACAGTGAAAGATTAAAAACATGCTTCAGGAAATCAAGCTTACTTCCCCAGGGCGAAACATTCCAGCGTAACTGTTGATCCTTTCGCGGCGGGTACATTGTCTGGAAAATTAACTTCTATTTTCGGCTCGTATTCACCCATCACTCCTATGAGGACCAAGCACAAGAACTTGCTCAGTCTTCCATTATGCATGAGTTACAAGCATTACGGCTGGCATTATGGACCAAACAATAGCACTGGAAAGCTAACAGAGGAAAAAATGAAATGCACATGAGCAAACGCTCTCTCGTGGGTAAACTAAACTCAGAATCGTGCATCACTTAAGAGTACAGTCACCAGAGTGTAACCAAAAACCAGCGAGGGATAATTTAAATACACTGAGCATTATTTTTCATCTAGAGTTTTTTTTTTAATCTGCTATTTCAAAGCTCGAGTGGGCAGTTCCTAACCCCTGTTGTGTTTCATTGTTGATATCAGCATTCAGGGAAGGCACTCAAGATCGCGACCAGAAAGTGATGCAACGGGATTTAAATTTATGCAGCTACATGTACAGTACACTGAGTGGAAACTGGCTGAACCACCAGAACACTCAATGTAATGGTCCACTGACGTATGACTTATGTTTAATTCATTCCCAAGGCAATCTTTATTCACTCGTTCTATGAAAGCATAACAGAGAACAGAACAACACGCTGCTGAGAACAGGCCCGAGAATTCATGTGAAAGCAAAGAGAAAGCTTTTAAAGGGACTGCGAATTATAAGAGAAGCTAAGTCAGCAAAGAAGAGATTTGGTTGCTTTGTTTGCTGGCCTACATTGAGGAGCAACTATTTACTTACAGGCATTAGCCCTCTGTGACTCAACTTCAGTGAGGTACAACGAGATAAAGAGCACTCTCGCTGGCGTGATGATTAAAGCCACCTTAAAATGAAAGGCCCATAATGCGAGGCTGAAAGGCAATACTTGTCACGTCAAAGGCACAAGCTGTTTCTTACCATCTGTCCTGAGGATCAGAGACGTAGGGGAGCTCTGAACCTTGCCCTTTGTGATGCTGTTCATCACTACGCATGTATAGTTGCCCACATCAGAGGGCTCCACCTTGGCAATGTAAAGGTTTCCCGTCTGCTGGGAGACGAAGCGTCGATTGTCTTGCTGAACGAAGTACGGGTACTCATTGAAGATCCATGCATAAGTGAGGTCTGGAAGGCAAACAAGGAAGCGCATGAGACGATCCTGGATGCTCTGTGATATTAAATGTGATTAAGAGAATTAACTGTGATTAGAAAAGGGGCTAATCAGTGGCAGCAAGATTTTGTTTTAATCTTGACAGAACACTTCAGCGGGACTCAAAACAACTGCAGAATTTACCTCCTGAGGAAGTGGGCGTTCCACAAAGCAACACCACTCCTTGTCCCTCTCGGACGGACACTGCGCTTCTGGTGTGAACTTTGAAATGATCTAAGTCTGACAGTGGGGGAAAAATGAAAAGGAAGCTTACTGTAGGATGCCACATATCAGGGGAGTGGAAAAGAGGCTGAGTAAAAGCTTTCTGCAAGACACTGACACAAACCCATAAGAAAGCTGTAATGAAAATTGCACTTCTGCAAGGCCTGAGGGAACAAAGCAGCTGAGACAAGTGAGGCTCTGAGACAGAAGAGCTTAGACAGAATGCTGAACCCAGGACCCAAATGAGATATGAGCGATATGCCATTTTATGAAAAAAACAAAGAAACTTGGATGTGAAAACCCGCCACTGACTTCATTTATGTACATGTTTGTGTAAGCTGTGAAATCGCAAGGATCACCGGAGAGACTTGACTTGCCACAGAATCCCAAATAGAAATCGATCCTGCAACAGCAGAGATGGCCGAACAGGTAAACATACAAGCCAATCATGTTGCCGAACTGAGGCTTATGCACAGAGGAGGTCCATGAGGGTTCTGTATGAATCGTGTGAATTAGCCTGGCATATGTTCAAGACTCTGGTGGGAGGAGCGAGAGCCATTCGTTACATCTGCACTCTGGATTGAGTCGTGATGTAGCTTGTAAGGCTGTGCAAAGCAGAATTACAATTTCAGGCTTTATAAATTTCATACTTCAAACTTTATAGTTTTTTTTCTTAAATCACTGCTTTCAAAGGTAGAGTTTGTCCATTGTAAAAATAAACTTTTGGATCTCTCTCTATTCATTTTGATAGTGATTTCAAAATAGCTGCTCAAAAACCGCCTGGGGGGGGGGGGTTACCAAGACATTAATATACCATGACGAGATACGCTGCAGGAGCTCATAACACTATAAGAAAAAAGTTGAAACGACTGAAAACCTTTTTTATTGAGCTACACCTTAAGGTATATGCACCTAGTAGTAATTTCCAGTTATGATTCTTTAGTGTCGCATCCAAATATTGCTAAGAGAATCTGAAAAATCAAAGAACTATATTTTTTCATTGGAGGCTCCTTTGAAGGTTAAAAAAAAATGACTAAAACTTTTATCAGAGAGGTTAGATTATCCACTGGAACCCGGTCATTATTCTCAAGTCATCGTTGTTGGGTTATTAAAATGTCATTTTTCAATTTTTCTGACCGCCCCATATCTTAAAAGCTTTTAAAAAAAGGCCCAAAACATCTGCAAGGCCAGATACCACCACCGAGTGAAGGTGTGAAAAGGCACTTTGTTGCGATCTGCATGAAAGGAAGCCTTAATGAATAGTATAGAAGTAATAAGTATTCATTTGGTTATTCATTTGAGTTGTTTACTTGCTTCACCAGCAGATACGTGATGTGAAAGTACATTTTTTTTACTGCCTAAATTATTATTTTTGTGGTGATGCATTGTAGCATAGTTTGCACTGCAGCTTTTATTCATTTGCTTTGTTCTTCCTTTTTATAACAGTACAGATATGCTGTGTTCTGTTCCTTTTTTTTATTCTTCAGGCTCCAGTCCTTATTAAGTTATTCTTCAAACACTACTTGTGCAATTTGGTAGACTACTTTACCCCAGAGTGCATCCAACGAAACTGGAATGACTTCTGATTGAAGTAAACAACACAAAGTGAAATAGCAACTCTTAGTCTGCATGACCATAAGTAAGGAAGCGTCATCGCACTCAGATTCTTCCCGTGTTACGTTAACATTTAATGCGGCTCCCCACTGAACTTGCTGCATGCTGATAAATACTGCAAATAAAGCGCTTCCATTTTGGTGTACGTCTGCATTATTTGTAGTTAAGAGCATTTACACACCCGTGCTTCTCTGTAGTTAAAACTCTGACTGTAACTTACAGGCAAACTGAAGACTTGCTCTTCTGCTGAGGATAGCTCCTACTGTGTTGTAGGCCATACACTGGTACATCCCTACATCCTGGTAGCGGTCCAGGCTGCTTATAATGAGGTTGCCCCCAGACAGACGCCGCCGACGATCCAGACCCAGATTTATGAGAGTCCCATTCAATGACCATCTGTGAGGGCAAAGACACCATCAGTCCCTGGCAAAACACGCAGTCCACTTCTTCCTTCCAACCAAGGTGGTCTGACAGGAGGTGAGTGGAGAACACAATTCACTGTGGTAACTCACTTGGAATAAGAATAATACACTTTATGTGGTGTGATTTGTGCTGGTGCCGAGGATTTTAAAGGGTTGCTAGTTGAAATGAACTCTTGTGGTTAGGACTTTGGCCAAGATTCTTATCGGCTGTGATTAAACTTCCTTAAAAACAAACAAATCTGCAAACACAACTGTGTCGTGTTCATGGTTAAGGACAATGTAGTTGATACATGCGTGACTGCCAGCAAATTATGGACAGTTCTGTGCATCAGCTTGATAAACTTTACATGCAGTCATTTGAAAAAGAAAGTACACCATCTTTAAATTCTAAGGCTCGTGCATCAAGACACAATAAAAATTAATTGGTTCAAGGTCTATTTAAGGTTAATACAGGCTCAGAGAAACAGGTGATGACATATTATGCCATGCTATTATATATTGAAAAAAACCAAACAAACCCAGCAAAATGCAGAAGCAATGCAGGAAAAAACTAAGTGCACCCTTACTGATTCCCCAGGAATTAAGAGGATGAGAAGCAGCCAAGCGCTGCTAATCCAGTCCACTTGATTAAGTGATCATCAGCAAGTGTGAGCACCTCTATAAAAGAAGAAACTTTGGCAGTCTGTTGGCCTGTAAAGTTCAGGTGTGTGTTAGCAAAATGCCAAGGACAAAAGACAGAAGCTATGGTTGCTGACCATTAAACTGGGAAGGGTCTAAAGGCCATTTCCCCGCAATTTCAAGAATGATTAATCACAAGTGGAAAAAACACAAGACAGCTGCTAGTCTTCCCAGGAGTGGGAGTGAAAGCAAATTTACTTGAGGTCAGACAGACGACCTGCAAAAACCCCAAAGCAACATCTGAGTTAGCATTAAAAGTTAGGGTTCATGACAACACAATTAGAAAAAGACAAGTATAGCTTGGCTGGAAGAGTCGCCAGGAGAAAACCCTCTTCTCTCTAAAAATAACCCAGCTGCTCAGCTAAAGTTTGCAAAGCTGCATCTGCAGAAACCACAAGACTTCTGAAACAATGTCCTGTGGACAGACGAGACCGTTGTTTGGCCACATTGCACTGTGCCAGACTTGGAGAAAACCAAACGCAGAATATCAGCACAAACGCCTCAAACCAGCTGTGACTGAGTCGACAATGAACTCCTCCAGACTTCAAGCTGACTAAAACCCTGAGGTGGGACCTTAAGAGAGCTGTGCATAAACAACTGTCTGCAAACTTTGATGAACTGAATCAATGCCGCAAAGAAGAATGAATCAAAATTCCTCCACAAGGATGTGTGAGACTGATAAAGTCACGCAAAAAATATATTTATTCAAGTTATTGTGGGATATGCTTAGTTATTTCAAAACTGTTTTTGCATTTTAGCTTATTTTTGTTAAAATAAATAAGTAATTTTAGAGCCTGAAAAGGACCTGATGGGTTTATTATCTGCTGATATTTACCACCTTAGGATTAACAGAGAGCTTACTTTGTTTTTCAAGACTGCATGGTGCTCGAGCGAAGCATATTTTTTTGTACCTGCAATCTAACAGTACCATAATCAATAATGCTGCCATGTCACCATTTAATTAATTTATTCAGCTAACAGACGTCCTTTGTGTCTGTATAAACCTTGAAGTGCAAATTTCTTACCCGTGTTGTATTTTTCCATTTTTCTTTATTTAGCTGTGCCACTACTTACTGCTGCAGTTATCCCATTTTCCCCACAGGGATCATTAAAGTTTAATCTAGGAGAATCATACACAAAGCTGTCCTTTGCTATTTAAGGGGAGCAGAGGACAAAGGTTTTAGAAGCCATCGTGGACAATGATCATCAGTCTAACCATAATCACCTCGTCTCTGTCACATTAGATTTACATAATGTGATATTATTCCACCTTTGACTTCTCATCAGGTCTAAACATTACCACCTGGCAAGAGGTAACAATGGCTCAATGTGTCAAAGGAGGCCTTTTAAACTCTTTTTCACCCTTTATTATATCTTTCTAACACTTAGAAGGAGGAAGAATAAAAAAAAAATGAAGCTTCGTGAAGAAGGTTAAGACGGCACTATCAAATAAATGAAGCACCTAAAAGAACCCTTAAAAACTTAAGGTTAATTCATTGATTCAAACAAGTCCCATTATTCATTTTCATTCTCTGCCACCGCAAAAACTCTATCTCCTTTTAAATGCTATTCAAAAGCTGAGCATTGATGAGTTCAAGGACAGAGCGCTTTTCAAGAATGTTCCATCATTTGTCTTTGAGAAGAAAAACGCATAACCCTTTCTTTCACTTAGCAACACTCGTCCTCTCTTGCTTTACTTGAGTGTCAACAAGTGGCAACAGACATGTGGGAGATGCATTGGATGACTTTCTGAAAGCATATATGTTTCAATTCCCAGTAAAAGAGAGGAGGAAAAATAAAACATTCCTAAAGAAAATTTAGCGATCAGGTGAAACAATATCAACATCGGAAAAAAAACTGGTCATTAAAATGCATCACTCAATTCATGTGGATTTTAATTTAATGCTTTACTTTGAAGCCGCCTACTTAAGCATGGTTACAGCGGCTTCCTCCAGCCCCAGTACATCACTGCATTAAAAAAAGTGGTGGGGGAGTATTACAAAAATCGTTTTCACACATAAACTCTGGAAAAAGTTGGAAGTACTTGGGAAGATGCCGTCTTTTCTCACATGTAGTACACATGGAGATCACTCGTGCCAGCCATGTTCTCGCTACTGGAAATATTCAGTTTAGTTTGGAGGAGAGATCTTCCTGTGCAGAGCGTCCACAAGGCAGCAGACAGGCCTCGCTAGCTGTGAATTCACCAGGGTATGTTCTCACAATCTGTGCAATCCAGAACCCGCTGCGTGGGACATTTGCATTCTCACATGCACCTCCATCAGGTAATATTTCGAAAAGTTGAGGGCTCATATCCTAATCTGTTCAAGCGTCTGTGGGATGCCCGATCTAATAAGAGCTCTTAACCCACCGGACCTCGAGAATCTGCTACCAGTGAACTACACTCAGAGGTCCTGAATCCATGCACAAAAAAGGTCAGCACTGTTTTGATGCATCTAAACAATAGGAGGTTTTAATGGCTGGTCAGTGCATGTTTATCATGCTGCACAATGATATTGTGACTTAACGGACGCCTCTCTGCCTGAAATATTTCCACAGCGCTGCACATAGATTGCTTACATAGAATGCAGACTGGCAGATCAATTTGCTTTCACGTCTATGGTATATGTGTATGTGGACAACCTGGAAAGGAGAGAGTGGTTGTTTATTTGACACCAGAGCCTGATTGACAGCTTTCCCACCAACTTTAACAAAAAAACAAAGCAAGCACTCAAAAATAACACCTTTTTTTAAAACTAATGAAATATGACTCTTCATGAACCGTCTGGTGCTGCAGAAACAAAGCAATAAAAAGGGCAGAAACTTGTGGCAAAACTGCCCACTGATTTCAGAAACATCAAATAACTTTGAAAAATAAAGCTAAATATCTCCTTTACCAAGAAAGGGAAGCATAAAAGAAACATTTGTGTTAAAAGACACACATAAACAAGATGATGAAGTCGCTGGAGACATAAAGGCGAAGAAAGACTCGACTACAAATATCCTGATCTGGACACTGCGGGACTTCCCCAGAAGCGCAGCGTGCCCTGATGCCATGAGGCAGACCTACACATGATCAGGCAGGTGGTTTTAATGTTGTGGCCGATCAATACAAATGCAGCTTGGTCACTGTATGTAATGAGGTTAACCCTATTACTCTTGTGGCTTATGATGAATACTTAAAGGGCTGGAATGACTAGTGATACATGCCTGCATGTTTGTGTAGGTGTCCATGTCCACTCTTGCATTCAGCTCTTAATCCCTTAGCCACCGTTTTCACCTCTTTTTGACCTGCTCTGAAGTGCCTCTGCTGTTCAGTGGTGCCACGAACACAGGGCAGGTGATTGAATGGCAACTGGAAAACTGAATTACTCCGCTTGAAACTCATTTTGTGAACGCATGTTGTCTGACCACAGAGAAATTCGAGTATTCTGGATGATCTACCGGTCTAGAGCTACAGGCTTCAAACCTCAGGTCAAGTAAAGGGTAGACAAGTCACCTTCTGTTTACGTTTAAGACACTCACGCAGCGTAACTTTTATAGCCTGCAGCGGCAACGATGCTTTTCTATAGAAGATCTGATTTTCTCCCATGAGTTTTTAAGTCAGTGTTATGCGCATAGTATGAAAGTCTCATATCTCTGTGAGTGACAGGAGTGGCAGAGGAAAGGGAAAAGGGGGGAAAAGAGAAGAAGGGGGATGGGAGAGAGCAGTGTGAGCCCATTTACACTTCAAGAGAGGAGCCAGAGAGGTGCTGAGGGCATGCAGAGCCTAGCACAGCCAGCTTGACAAGACACCCCGTTAAACATGCTCATCTCACCTTTAATCAGTACATGGAAATACCTGGTCTTAGATGGGGAATGTGAAGAGCCTGAAATAATGAATGTACATACTCCACACCACTATCATTCATTTTATCTGCGCCGGCTGTGCTGCAGTAACTCCATCGTCGAACGCCAAACACACTTGTAATCAATGTCTGTTGGTGCCAACCGGTGTCTAGCAACCTGCATCGGCCTCATTGTGTTTTATAAGACGAGACGATCATTAAGATGCTACACATGTGTCACTGAGATACTATCTGGTGAGACAAGAGGCAGATTGGTGGTGTGTTAGTCAATATGAATTAGTAAAGCCATAATGACACTGCTGCACAGAGTGTCTATGTGCATTTCAGTCTAATTTGGAGAAAATTAATAGAAAGGAAAGCGGCTTGCTTTTCCACATGAAAACTATAATCTAAATTGGCTTTGCAAGAATGGCAAGCTGCAAGCAGCCAAGAGTATAAAAAGGTATCTGCATCTGTATTACTTTTCTTTTCTGGGTGTAAAAATTCCCTGAGAATATCCTGATGAGTACACATCACTTCTTCCTTTCCGTCATCTTCTTTTTCCCTTTAGATTGCGATCATGTCTCAGTGCAGCTTTTATGTTTGCTCAACTAATCATTTACTTTAAACAAGCTCCTCTTTTGACGTTGACAGTTGAGAAAATACCGTCGCTGATGAAAGCGAAAGAGTGGAGAAAGTGCAAGTAACTGCTTATGAGGTGGAGAACGAGTCCGCCTGTGGTATTTTAAAACAAAAGAGCAATACGCCGATGATAATGTGCTAACTGAACTACAGTTCAGTCAGGACTCTGGATCTTTATTTCCATCAGTTTATATTTGAAAGCTGTGTTCTGGCATCTCACTCCCATGTGTGACACAAGCAGGAGCCAACACAGAACTGAGGATGCATCAGTGCCTATAGATGGGACATTTAATAGATCAGGTACAGCACAACACGAAGTGATAGGGTGCATCTAGGTTGCAAAGCGCCTTGCAGGTGCAAACATTAGTGTATGAGGCAAACGTGGGCAGGCTAAAGGGGCTTTAATAGTGTGTCCTAAGTGAGATTTGTCAGTTATATGCATGGAGGAGCATTGGCTAAGCTGATGTGGGCAAACGTTGAGATCAGCTGAGCTGCTGAAATTATGCTGTGCTCAACTTCTTATAAATGACTGCTACATAAAACCAGACAAAATGTTGCAAATAATGATTTCTAAATTAATCTTTCACCTAATTTAATAACCCCAAACTAACATTTTTGAAAATCTGAAGAGTAAAAACCTAAACGTGCTCCTACCTGTACTGAGGAGGTGGTGTTCCCTTTGCGTCGCAAGTCAGAGTAGCTTCTTCCTCTATAGAGTCAATGGGAATGAACAAATCACCCGGCTCCATTCTCCATCTCGGACCATGGAATGATCCACTGTCCAGGCAATCTGACAAAGACACAGTTCCAGCGTGAGCATAAACGCAGAATAGAAACCACTGTAATAGAGTCAGGACTCCATTATTACTTGATTTTTCTTAGATGGAAAAATGTCATAAAGAGGCTTTTAGAACGAGGAAGTGAGTCTCATATCTTTGCAGGTGTTGCAAAGTGTTCTTGCAAACAAATAGATTAAATGAAATGAACAGCTCACAGTGTACCTTGGTACCAGGATGCCATTTCTATCATTTTAAAAGTGTCACTGCTTCAGCATAAAAAAAAAAAATGAACACCTCTACTTTAACAAATTCTCAAGAAAGCTTTTTTGATCATTTACTAACTTTTTGTAAAATCTGGTAAATACAAACATTGTTTGATTATTATTTATATAAAATAATTCCCAGCAGAAGGGGAAACCTTTGCTCTCTTTTTATGTTACTTAAAGTAGAACGCCTCACCATCAGGTTACAATCACAGCGAAAGTGATGAAGAAGATTAAGAGTATTGTGTCTGTATTGTGAGTGGAAGCCAATACTGCAGAGTGCTCCTATAAACCTGAGCCATCATCCTCTCTGACACTATTTTTGTCTCATTCCATAGCTGTAAATGTCCACACACACACACACACACACACACACACCCACACCCCCCTTAAAGTTTCAGAGGGGTTCACCTCATATCTATCAATTTAACAAGTTCTCTCCTTCAACACAGGGTTTAAGTAATATCACACTTAAAGTTGCCTAGTTATCCA
>VUQR01012595.1:0-17105 GCA_015108515.1 Hemichromis elongatus | reverse complement strand
GTACATTTGAATTTTTTTCAGAAATATCTGAGTCAGAACATGGTATATCATGTTTAGGTTGAATCTAGCGTGCTAACTTCTTACTAACTTTGAAATTTATTAAATTCTGTTTTCATTGATGCCTGGATGTTAAACCTAATTGTTACACCTGGTAAAGCAGCAACACTGATCTTTTTATTAAAGATGAAAGAATTTAGACATTTTTTAACTCTCAGTTATGCTGCAAATGTAAACTTGACTTTGGGACCTAAAGCGGAGTTTGGACATGGATTACTCCACGAGGCTCCTGACCACCCCACCCCAGCAATGGACTGTTCTCTCTGTTGAGGTCAGGAAAGCAATTCCGCTCCCTGAAGACCAACACAGAGAGACTGAGGAGGAGCTTCTTCCCGCAGGCGATACGCTCTCTTAATCAGTCCACCACACTGTACTGCTACCCGGATGCACAGTCACTTTAAACATTTAAACACTTAACCCGTGCCATTTCTATTTATTTATCTATACCCGTTTCTTATATTGTATATTTGTGCACAACACAGCTGTCTCTTATTTTCTATTTTTTTCATATATGTCTCTTTATTGCATATTTTGCACTGTACAGTTATTTTATTTTATTCTAATTCTACATTTTGTTTTATTCTTTCTTAGTTAAACTTATCTTTGTTTTCCTTCCATATTTATTCTTTATTTCGTAGTCTTTTATTTAAGGTAACGGGCAGTTGTACAAAGCATTTCACTACATATCGTACTGTGTATGATTGTGTATGTGACGAATAAAATTTGATTTGATTTGAAATATTTTCACACTTTTACTCTCACTACCAAACCTGCATGACAGTCATAAACATGGTTGTTTTTAACCCAGTTATTAATAATGCACAGTTATTGATAAAGCCGTGAGCGGCCTCGCAGCAACTCGTGCGTGAACTACTAGTCGTGCGCGCGCATCATCGGCGATCACTCACAGGAGAAGCGCGCCGCGCGGACCCCCAACCCGCACTGCTTCACTCGATGTCCGTGGAAAAGCCCGTAGCTCAGCTCGCCCACGAACTTGTCCAGCTCGGGCCCGGTGGCGTTGACGAGCTCGGCCCCGGTACGACACAGCACGGCCCCGCGGATCCAGAGCGGCAGGCCGGTGGCCACCGCGGCCGTGAGCGCGCAGGAGAGGCCGAGGAGCCCGCACACAGAGAAGAGGATCTGCTTCCGTCTGCCCGGCATGATGGAGGAGGAGGAGCCGGAGGAGGAGGCCACCACAGCGCCCCCACCTCCACCTCAGAGGAGGAGGAGTGACCGCGGGAAACGTCCGCAGACAGCTCAGCACACCTGAGCGGCTGGGTCGCCATGGCAACAAGGGCTCGGTTTACACTTAGGAGATTCAAATTCTCATTAAAGACGAAGCACTAGACTTTGATGCGCGCGCAGCGAACTCATCTTTGTTCACGCCTGACCGCGGACCACGATTTGTGGTCACGTGCAGTAGCGGGTTTTGATATTGCTGACATGCGCCCAGGACCAGGCTGGGTTTCCTGGTCCAGAGGTTTCATCACAGCTGTCCTGTGCCAGATGTCCTGTTGACCCACTGAGAGAGGAATCATCTCAGAAACATCGGGAAGACTGAAGCTCATCGCAGGGACCAAGGAGGACCTCATGATCTTCACCAGCAGCTCCCTCACAGGGAAATGTTCAGAGCTCCATCATAGGCCTGCTCCAGGAGATGGATAAACCCAGCATTTCATGGACACTGTGATGGAGACCTTGGCACTGTGTAATATTAATAATACTTAGATAATCCCCAGTCACTGGACTTTTACATAAAGATATTATATTCAGTCCTGTACAAAGTTCAATATTTAAATGTATATTATACTCTCTGGTTACTCTGGTATCAATGACTCTGAATAAAAACGTATTAGTTCAACATACAAGTGACGACCTTTGACCTCCATCAGGTTTTATTTAATTGTGTCAGAGAGAACATCGTGTGCTCTTCATGTAGCTGAGTACATTTCTCTATGCAGGGGCCTGCTGGGGGAGCGGAGGCACGGACAGGACAGGACTGACAAACTGGTGCATAGGTCTGTGGGGGGCGTGGCCGAGAGGAGGATGTTATTAAAGCTGATCTCCTTTATGAACAACCACATCACCCTCTGCACGAGTCTGTGAGTTTGCTGAGCACCCTCGCTGCAGGAAGGAGCGCTTTCACGGATCATTGATCCCAACAGCACTCTATAACTCCTCTGTCACAATGTCATCTGCTCCGATTACCACTGGGACCAACGTTACCTTCACTTCAAGAAGATGTGGAGGGTGAAGGTGCTCCCAGTGGTAAGTGCAGTAACTCCCAAGCTAGGCGAGTGGCTCCAGCAGATCCCAGGAACAACATCAGAGATCTCTGTCCATAAAAGCGCAGTCCTAGGAACAGCTGAGACACTGCGCAGGACCCTCAAGCTCCCAGACCTCTGGCAGAGGACCCGAGCTTGGAGGATAGACCGCCCACAGGGGGCGAGCGGGGAATTTATATATTGAGTTAGTGCAGGCAGCGCGATTAACGCGTTAGCGTCATCCAGCCACACACAAAGGTACATATATATGTGTGTGTGCGTGCGTGCATGTATATGTCGATAGATTACTTACATAGTAATAATAGTAGGAGAATAGTTGAAATGTATTTCTTGCATATTTCCACGACCCTCTCTCCATAACACATGCTGTGTATGGGTGTACAGAGTTTGTATTCTTGTACCTGAGCTGTGGGAATGCAGAGGGAATCCCTCCGCCGGGGGATTAATAAAGTCCGACCTATCTTACTTGTTAATAAAGAGGTTTTATTGTGAAAACCACAGAAGATATCTGTACTGTCATCAGTGCTTTTAATGTGAAAACACCTGTGAGGGTCTTCATGTGAGGTCACCATAGCTCATGTGTTTTTCTTCATGCGTGGCCAATGTACTGGAGTACTGCATTTAAAAAATACTCTGAGTGCGTCACTGTTACACAAGCTGGATGTACTTTTACTTTTTACAGCGTACATCTTCTTCTTCACCCCAACCGGTGGCAGCAGATGGCCCCGCCCCTCCCTGAGCCTGGTTCTGCTGGAGGTTTCTTCCTGTTAAAAGGGAGTTTTTCCTTCCCATCGTCGCCAAAGTGCTTGCTCATAGGGGGTCATATGATTGTTGGGTTTTCTCTGTATGTACTATTGTACAATATAAAGCGCCTTGAGGCGACTGTTGTTGTGATCTGGCGCTATATAAATAAAATTGAATTGAATTGAATTGAACATCTCTTAAATCCAATCTTTTTTCACTGGACTCTGGCAGAAGCTGCAGTCAGAAAACAGGAAGTTGATTAGCTGTGATGTAAAACAGGTAAACACAAACAAACCAACGGACTTCAAGATGAAAAGAGTCACTTTGAGCGCCAGGGGGCGCTGCTGTTCATCCAGGCTGCTTCGGCATGGCACGTGATGACGTCAGACTCCCAGTATACGTCACGCCAGGGTGAAGCCCGCGGGTCGGTGTCCGGAGGAGCACAGAGGAGCCGCTGGAGGAGCAGAGAGGAGCTGCCGCCTCGAACATGAGGTAAGGAGTTTCAGGGTCACGTGATTGCAGGTTCCTGCAGTCACTGCTGGATCGATACTCCGATTAACTGACGGCTTCTGCGTGGGGGCGTGTCCCGCAGCTCGTCGCTCATGCAGGTGGAGGTGATGAAGAGGAACGTGAGGAGAATGAAGGTTCCAGCTCTTTACAACAAACGTGGAGTTTGCGCTGCTTTGGTCTCAGAGTGAAATGAGCTGTGGGCCACTGCTGGCTCTGACTGCTGTTCCAGGAGTACAACACAAACACCAAGATTTCCTGAAATGTTTTATAACAAGACAAACGTTTTTCCTCACTCTTAACCAGTGTTGGTCAAGTTACTTCGAAAAAGTAATTGGATTACGTTACTGCCCATCTCTGCTCTTAACTAACTGAAGCCTTTCATTGAACCACAGGTCCTCCGTGTGTGTCGACACACACCCGGCAGCACTGCTGCTGTCATTGTGTTTGTGTTTAACACACGTGTAAACATGAGTTTGTGACTCCGTCACTGAACTAACAGCCAATCAGCATTTTTGTACTCTCTGCTCATGTCACCTTCATATTCAATAGTTTTTGGCTTTTTAAATATATTTGAACACAAAGTCACTTCAGGGGCCAGACTGCATTGTATTTCTTATTGTACGGGCAGCGAGTGGCCCCCGGGCCTCGGTTTGAGACCCTGGGTGTTCACTGAGACTCTCAGGTGTGCACGCGGCAATGAAAACTGAAGAACAGCTGAAGCAAAGTGGTTATAAAGTCTGAAAGTATCTGCCGGGCGTTTCCTGTCAAACATCCAACACGCAGCAGACGCTTCACTGAGGTCAAAGGTCAGGAGAGGGGACAGGCTCCTGATAGGAAGCAGCCTTTCTGGAACCTGAAGAATGTCCAATCAGGTTCTAACCAGCTGAATCTAATGAAGTGTCGGGGCGTGTGTTTACTGATGGTGCAGGGTGGGAGCAGCCTCTCACTGAGCATGTGCAGAAGGAACAAGCTGGTGCTCGTACTCTGATTTTTGTTGGTGTTGCTGTGGAAGGCTTCATCAGACAAGTGTAATGAAATACAGCTCACGCCTTGAATTTGTGATGCAGCGTTTCAGTTACTGTAACTAGATTGTATGTGTGTACTTTTGTTACTTTTACATGAAAGGTCACCTTACTGTGCTCGTACGCTGCGTTCAGGTATTCCAGACCTTTGTTCTTTGTTATACGTGTATATAACTTTTTGTTGACATGTAAACTTAAGCGCTTTATCATTATTTTGTTTGACAGTTTAAAAAAAGCACGGTTACTGAAGGATGCGTGTAAGCCTGGTCATGTGACCGGGGTGTGTGAAGGAAAGTTAACTGTTGAGCGGGCATCAGGCAGCACGGCGTGGGGCCATGCGGGGTCGCAGGGTCAGGGCTAGCTGTGGGTGGAGCATCAGGACGCTCAGTGCCAGCTGAAACATTATCGAGCCGTCGCTGTGGCGTTGCTGTGCAGGTGGAGGTGTGGAGTGGCGGGCTAGTTCGGTGTGAGACCCCTGGTGAGGAGGGGACCGGACCTCCTGACGATTGTCGCTCTGCTTCCTCTCAGACTCGTCCTCATCTCGCTGCTCTTCTCGCTCGGACTTGGTGCTCGGCAGCTGTCGCTGTCGGGGATGTACGGCAGCCTGCGCTCACCTAACTTCCCGGAGCCGTATCCCCGGGAGACACAGCTCCGCTGGAACATCAGCGTTCCCGTCGGCTTCCGGATCAAGCTCTACTTCAGCCACTTCGACCTGGAGCCGTCTTACCTGTGCGAGTACGACTACGTCAAGGTGAGACACATCGTGCCAGTTCTTGGTGTGTGTGCGCGCCACAGTGATGTCACGCAGTACGGTTTCTCTGTCTGCAGGTGGAGGCTGAGGGGGAGGTGCTGGCGCTGTTCTGTGGGAAGGAGCAGACGGACACGGAGGCGGTGCCGGCTGACCGGTTCATCACCTCCCCCAGAAACTCCCTCAGCCTCGTCTTCTTCTCTGACTTCTCCGACGAGGAGCGCTTCTCCGGGTTCGTGGCTCACTACGGCGCCGTGGGTAAGAACCAGACCCGGCCCGCCCATGCCGACGGCTTGATCTCCTTTGGAGGAGCTCCGGCTCCAAACGGAGATCTGCTCGAGGCCGGTCTCAAGGTGTGACCAAGTAGAACTCTGACGAGCAGCGACCGAGTCTGCGGACTTCCTGTTTCAGTGCAAATCAGTTCTAGAGGTCACCTGACGAAAAGTCGCAGTTTTCATTTTTCACCTGATGCTTGTCTCCTGTCTCCTCTGGCCCCGCCTCCCACTCGGCCCCTGCAGACGTAGACGAGTGCAGTGAGCGGAGCGACGAGGACGTTCTCTGCGATCATTTCTGCCACAACTACATCGGAGGATACTACTGCTCCTGTCGCTATGGTTACCTGCTGCACTCCGACAACCACACCTGCAGAGGTTAGCGCTGACATCGGCTCAGGTCTCATAATCCACAGCATCCCACAGCTGATTGGTCCGTTCATCCACAAGTATAGTAGCGTGCCAATATTTGGTGTGTGTGTGTGTGGACGGGTATTAACATCTTTGTGGGGACCAAAATCCCGTCCCCACCAGTTTGAAGGCATTTTTGAGACTCCAAATGTGGTTTTAGTGTCAGGGTTACTATTGGGTCAGGGTCAGGGTCAGGGTTAGGCATGCATTGTTGATGGTTAGGGTTAGGGTAGGGAAAGCATTATGTCAATGAGATGAACCCACAAGGATATAAATACGCACGTGTGTGTGTGTGTGTGTGTGTGTGTGTGTGTGTGGTGGGTAGCTTTCCAAAAACATGTTCATGAATATGAACCCCAGATGAACCACGGGCGGGGGAGGGGGAGGAATGTGTGGGTGACCTCGCCTTGGCTGATAGCGGCGCCTGATTGGTGGTAAATGTTTGCGTGTTTCTGTGCGGGGGAGGCGCTCTGTCCGACTTCTGCCTGTGCATGTTCACATCAGAGGGTTTGCTGGAGAGCGACGACCTCTCAGTGACCTCTGACTCATTACAGAACCATTACAACGCCACACTCTGAGTGTGCAAAAGTCTTGAGTCTCACCTCTTTTCTTTATATTTTGCTCCTTGTAGCCACGCCCCTTTAATGTCTCATATTTGTGTGTTTTGATTTTTTTACCCTCAAAAACATAAATAAAGTCCACAAAGTTGGATGCAACAAATACGATCAAACACAGATATGCAAATGAATATTGAATCCACTGTGATCGTGCAGGAACATCTGGAAACATCTGACTATCAGCAGCTTCATGTTTCAGCATCACAACGATCCAAAGACACTGCTGTGCATTAAAGCTCACATAGATAGAAACACACAGGGGAACTCTATGAGAGCCGGACCTCAGTGTGGGATCATCCTGACAGAGAACTGAAACATCTCTGAGTGTCCTTCAGGAAGCCTGGAGCTGCTCAGAGGAGCTCAGATCAAATGTATGAACTCAGTTTGTGACTCTGATGATGCTTTTCTGTGTGTGTGTTCAGTGGAGTGCAGCAGCGATGTGTTCAGGGAACGCTCTGGAGTCCTGAGCAGCGTTGACTTCCCTGCCCCGTACCCAAAGAGCGTCGAGTGCTCGTACCGCATCGAGGTGGAGAAGGGCTTCAGGCTCCGTCTCCAGTTTGACTCACGCTTCGACGTGGAGGATCACCCCGACGTCAGCTGTCCCTATGACTACATCAAGGTGAAGAAATCACACACACACTCGGCTGATGTGTTGGAGCTGTTAATCAGCTGTTAATCCTCCTGTCAGATTAAAGCAGGAAGTGCTGAGTTCGGTCCGTTCTGCGGCGCTCGATCTCCAGGAGTCGTTCAGACCGACAGCAACGTGGCCTCCGTCGTGTTCCGCAGCGATAGCTCTGGAGAAAACCTCGGCTGGAGGCTCACCTACACGGCCACAGGTGAGTCCATGACAGGTGCTGCAAACAGACACACAGATGGGAGTTAAAGCTTTCATTGTGTTCTGACAGGAAGTCAGTGTCCTGTGCCCGAGACGCCGCCCAACGCCCTGATGAACCCCTTCCAATCAGAATACTATTTTAAAGACCACATCCTGTTCACCTGTGAACCTGGATACCATCTGCTGAAGGTAGGAGGCGTGTCACACCAGCTGTGTTTAGTCGAGCTGAACAATGTTTAGTTTGTTCCAAAAATAGTGGCGCTGCGCTTGTGAAGGGACGCGTGACCGCGCTGGCGTCCGTCTGACAGATGGAACCGTAAAGATCAGCCCAGTCGATCACACAGAGCGCGAACGCGGCGTGCGTCCGAGGTTAGCGGTGCAGGTGTAGATCCGACTGTGCGGGTCACATGGTCTGCTTTGACGCTGCGTGCTGCTGTCTCTGCTCAGGACGGAGGACACCTGGATCACTATCAGATCAACTGCCAGGCCGACGGATCGTGGAGCGGCCGTCCTCCTCCGTGCCACAGTAAGACTCCTCGACCTTTGACCTCTCCAGAGTGTTTGTGTTTCAGTATGCGTGTCTCCTGAGTTTGAGTCCTGGGCACTGCTGCTGCGACCTGTTTCCTGGAACACACACGCCCCCCGCTGGCTCTCTGCACACTCTACAGGAGGGTCACTCAGACACACATTTAGACTTTCACTCAGTAGACCTTAAGCTCCGCCTACCTGGCGCTCTGTTAGCATGGTAGTTTGGTAAAATCACAGCAGCCATGTTATTGGTCACATGATGTCAATAAAAGGCTCCAACAGCACAAACATGACCCACGGGTCCAGCTCAGGTGAAGCTAGCAGCTACAGTCACCTGTGTAACCGCCCACAGAGGCCACGCCCCTAATAATGCCAACAGGTGAGTTATGAATGACATGTTTATTTTACCGCGGGGGTCTCTGGGGACTGGCTGACCAGGCCCATCGTGCTGCGGTAGGAAGACGCTGCCGCGGCGTCCTGCAGGTCAGTTTTGAGGCAGGTAACCGGGTATGCAGGTGTGTTCTGAGAGACGGTTCGGGTTTGCTCACACACTTTCCTCTCGCTCTCATTTCTTTGCAGACTCGAGGAGGAAGACAAGCGCCCTGTCCAGCATCCAGACCAATCACAGCCTAGCTTAGTGAGCGAGCCAGTTTCATTGGCCGATGAAGACACTGCCGAGCGAACAGTGTTGATGTGTCTGTTTGTCCAATAAAACCTAAAACCAGAAGCTGCTGTCGTGTGTCTGTGACTCACATTCAGGGATTCTGATGTCACGTGTTTCATGGCGTTTCTGCCCCGCGTGTCTCGATGTGTGTTCCTGTGACGCCCCCTTCAGGACACGCTGACTCTTCACCCTCAGCCTGTCAAACCTCACGTTTACGTTGAGACGAGTTTCAGATTAAAATCATGTTACAAACATTTCTGGACTCGACATTCGTAGATGCCAGTTTTGATTCGTTGTCGCTGTCGGGTGTAGTTTGGTTCTGCTGCTTTCTTCCTCCTTTCTGCTCAGACTCAAAGCTGATTGGTGTTTTTATCCATCTGTCACAGTGGTGGATTGTGGGAGTCCAAAGGTGGTTGACATGGCTGACGTAGTGTTTGGTAACCATGACAACAGCACGCTGTTTGGGGCAACCATTCAGTACGTGTGCAGGGAGAGCGGCGTCCAGCTGAACGGTAAGAGGGCTTCCTGTGCTGGGTGCGGTTGTGGTCCGTAAAGGTTTATCCTTCGACACTTTGCTCTTAATCTGTTCTTAAATGTGGACGTGCACGTGTTGATCACTGCGGCGGTTTTACTGATAACCACAGGCGGCCTCACACTCCTCTTATGTTTTAGCTTCATACAGGTGTGGTCTGAGTGGAGACTGGGTCGATTCAGAAGGAAGCAGCACAGTACCCACCTGTGTGCCAGGTAACTGCCCGTCTACCTGTCTGTCGGTCTGTTCGTCCATCTGTCTGATGTTGGCCTGTGTCTCCTCCAGCCTGTGGCCAGCCGTCCCGCCCTCTCCCCCCTCAGGTGAAGCGGATTGTGGGCGGTCGGAGCGCCGAGCCTGGCTTCTTCCCTTGGCATGTCCTGCTCAGTGTGGAGGACCTGTCCAGGGTCCCTGAGGACCGCTGGTTTGGCTCCGGGGCCCTGCTGTCGGAGTCCTGGGTCCTCACAGCTGCCCACGTCCTGCGGTCCCTAAGGAGGGACACCAGCGTCGTCCCCGTGGCTGCTGACCACGTCAAGGTTTTTCACGTTCTCTCCTCCACCTGTGATCTCCAGGTCTGCCGAACCGTGGGACAGATGCTTATCGGCAGTAAGTGACGGCTCCTTCTGTCCTTCAGGTCTTCCTCGGTCTCCATGATGCCAGAGACAAACGTCAGGCCGCCAACCGCTCCGTGGACCGGATCTTCCTCCACCCGGACTTCCAACCCAACAACTACAACAATGACATCGCCCTGCTGAGGCTGAGTGAGCGGGTGGAGTTTAACCAGCTCATCCGTCCGGTCTGTCTCCCACTGCCTCACACACAGGTGGGTCATAGCTCCACGAAGCACTCAGGTGTGACCTTCCAGCACAAAGGTCACACCTACATGTACAGGTATCCGCAAGTCTGCCAGGGTCTGCTTGGCAAAGTTGCAGTAAAAACAAAGCACACTAAGGTTTTATGTGGTGCTTAGCAGCAGTGCATGAAGGTGTCTCACCTGTGGCAGAGATGAGCTTCCTCCAAAGGTCGGCTGGTCACCTCCTTAAAGAAAGGGGGAGGAGCTACTCCTAGACAATGAAAGGAGCCAGTTTGTAGGTTAGACACCTGATCGGCACGCCTCCTGAGGTGTTTTCCTAATGGAAAGAAGCACCGGAGCAGATCCAGGACAGACCGCATTCTCTGGCTGGCCTGGGATCACCCGAGGATGCGGGCACCTCGCAATCACCGCGTGAGCCGTGAACTCGTCTGTATACCAACGTATGCCAGAGTCGGCGTGAGGCCGTCTGTCTCACAGCAAAAGCTTGGACCAAACTGGGTCATCAGCAAATCTCCAGCAGAACGGCTGAAACAGCTGCTGCGATGGTCTAAAGTCCAGACCTCAGACAGCTGTGCATAAATCAATTCACTAGCTGGGCCACGTCCTCATTTTAGGTTTGACAGCATTTTAGTAGGTTAAGGCGATGCTTGGACGTGAGTTGTGCTGCGGCTCCCGGGCCTGGTGGATCTACATGTACTAAATAGAAATGAAGAAGTTAAAGAACTGAAAACAAGGAGGGAGGGAGGGAGGGTGGGGCACGTAAACGAGAACGAACAGCTATATAGATGACAACCGGAAGGAGTGTGTTTGGAGGCGTGGTCCCGCTCCTGAAATTCAGATACATGATCGCCAATAAATGAGCTGAAGCAGCAGTGAAGAAGAGCGGGACTCCTCCGCCATGATGAGACACAGAACCATCACGGCTGAAGGAGCTACGAGCTGCTAACCTCTGCATGACACAATCTCAGGTTTCATTCGATGATTGGAGAACCTGGGAGAACCTGGGAGAACCTGGGAGGAAACAGATTACATTTATGTCCTGATGTGTTAAACATTTTTCACATGACTGCAAAGGTCTTCGGTGAGATGGTAAGTGCGAGGCTGCTCGTGGACCTGGGTGGTGTGATGATAGTAGATGTTCAAAGTGTTGGAGAACAGAGAAGTGCACTGACACAGTCGAGGCTTGATGAGCTCGATCTGCAGGGGACAGCGTCGGCCTGGTTCCTGCCTCGGTCAGCTGTGCCACTTTTTAGTATTAGGGTTTGATGATCCCGCTTCTTCTCCACAGAGAGGAGTTATGATCCCTGTGATAGACGATCCACCGCCAGGGATTTTCTTAGAAACACACTTTTGAGTGAAGGAGGAGACTTTGGGTGGGTGTGACGTGGGTGAAAAGAACCTGTGTGCTCTTTATCCTCCAAAGCTACAGCAGGTGACGTCCTACTGTTATTAGAAGGAGGAGGTGCAGCTTCAACACGCTCCTGCTCACACACACGTCTGTGTGGGCCTTTGTTTCATGTGTTATGCTCTAATCCACCGAGACACGAACACTCTTTAGACTAAACGGACACGTTTGTTTTATTTCCAACATTTTTAAAGCAGATGTGTTTCTTTCTGCTTTTACGTTTTTACTGGTGATGTCTGAGATCACATGTAAATATTTTCCTGATCGTTCTGCTGGTTGACCTCTGAACTCTCTCTTTACCCCAGGATGACCCCCCGGCACCTCTCCCCAACTCTCTGGGTGTAGTTGCTGGTTGGGGAATCTCCAACCCCAACACCTCTACTTCTTCCTCCCCCTCATCCGCTCTGACCTTTGACCCTGTGTCGGCCGCCGACCTCGAGATGACCTCTGACCTCCTGCAGTTTGTGAAGCTGCCGGTGGTCTCCCAGGTCGAGTGTGAGGTGAGCTACGCCTCGCGCTCTGTCAGCTACAACATCACTGACAACATGTTCTGTGCCGGCTTCTTCGAAGGGGGGCGGGACACCTGCCTGGGGGACAGCGGGGGTGCGTTTGTGATGGAGGACGAGGTCAGCCGGAGATGGGTGGTGTTCGGGTTGGTGTCCTGGGGCGGACCGGAGGAGTGCGGGAGTCGGAGAGTGTATGGAGTCTACACCCGAGTGGCCAAATATGTGGAGTGGATACAGAGTCACCTTCACGCTGCCCCCTAGTGGTGATGATGTTTAAGGCTTTTCAAACCACCTGGAGGAACAAATGTCCCATTTAAAAAAAAAAGAAAAAAAAAGGCACACTTTAACATTTTAATCCCGCCTTCTTCCTGAATCAAATGCTCATTCAGCTCAGTCCCAGCTCCCAGTGTGGGTTGACTTTGACTTTTCTGTAAAGGTTTTTCACCCAGTGGGACGGAGCTGGTGAGAAGCTGTTGGACTGAATGAGTGGAACCAGCTGTTGCTGGATCAGACCTCAGTGGAAATATTCACGGTGTGAAATCTAGACCTGTTTTCTGTTCTGTTGTTCATGTCTGGCCTCACATTATCCGGAACTAAAGGCTTTTCTATCAATAATTCGCCGGTCTGGTTTCTCCATGTATGAAAGGTCCGGGTGTCATCCTCGTCAGTAGTCTGTCCTGTAACTCACACATTAACAATGTCACGGTCTGATGATTTTCAGTTGCCCCACATTACTCGTCTCCGTCCTTTTCTCAGCCCACATCGCTGCCGTTCTTGTTCACAGCCTTGTAACGATTACTGTAATTCCTTTATGGTCTTCCTCCAAACTCCGTCCTTAAGCTCCAAGCGTCCAGAACTCTGCTGCCCGTGTTTTCACCAGGACCCTTCTATCCACCACATCACTGCTGTCCTGCAGCAGCTTCATTGGCTCCCGGTCAAACATTGCATCAATTTGAAAATACTTCTACATTTAAGGCTGTTCATGATCTCTCCCCTCCATATCTCTCTGATTTGGTTCAGATCACCACTCCATCTCAGTGTCCTCTTCTTCTCTGTCCCCTCCCCCCGTCTCGCCACCTTTCAGGGCTGCTCTGCTCCTCCCTACCTCCTGATATCGGAATATCACTTCCTATACTATTCCTAAGTGTAGAATCAAAACTCACCTGTTTAATATAGCTTATCCCACATAACCTTTTCCATTCTGCTATTTTAAATTTTACGTTTTATGATTTTGTAAACTGCTTGTTTTTATTATTCTGCTGTGTACGGTGTCTCTGAGCGTTCTGAGAGGCACTTTCAAATAAAATGGATTATTATTATTATAATAAACCTGTGAATGACTGACAGGCCCATTTTTAAGTTTGTAACAGCTGCTCATGTTATTGCACGATCTTTGATGATACGTCACATGTAGGAGGCACTCACAAGCTCTTATTAAAGAATCCAAATGAAGATGTTTGTACAACAATGAACTTGCTGAAACCTGTTTACTGTAACAACAACATTCAGATATTAATGCAGCTTAAACCTGCATTCTTTCTCATGTCCAGCAGGGGGCTCTGCTCTGGTCTGATTATATAGAAGTCTTTACGAAGTGAAATGATCTGATCTCTGAACACTTTCCTGATGAGTTTGTGGTCTCAGCTGCTGGGTTCACAGCTTATCAAATAGGAGTTAAAGTTATCGTCCTGTCAGAACCACAAAGGACGATAAAAGCTTATTTTTATCGAGTGTGCAGCATCGCCTGGTCAGCTCTGCCTCCATCACTCTTCCTGAAAAATGACCTCAAAAACCAATATGTGACATCACAGTGACCATGTCCATCTCATATATACAGTCTGTGTATGAATGTACCCACAGGTCTGTGAATCAAACATCATCTGGGAACATCAAGATTTGTTTGGTGAATTTTGCTTCGGGACATTTATTCAATGACAAACACAGCAACAGTTTAACATTTACTC
This sequence comes from Hemichromis elongatus, assembly GCA_015108515.1. NCBI lineage: Eukaryota > Metazoa > Chordata > Actinopteri > Cichliformes > Cichlidae > Hemichromis > Hemichromis elongatus. Next base: position 3,194 of record VUQR01012595.1, on the reverse strand, counting down.
TGTGCTTCTTTACAGCATTGCTTTAAGTATCGGGATTATGCTACTTCTGCGGTATTAAAGTATTCACTACGCATACTCGGTGTACTCTTACTTCAGCAGATCACTTTATTACGTCAGCGTGGCAGCAGCGTTCAGAGTCACTTTGAAGGCTGTTGCAGCTCACTGGCTCACATAGCTCTCGAGGCCTCACGGGCTCCCGGTGCCGTTCAGGTCCCTTCTCTCCATGGTGCTTCGGATCCAGTTGAGGAAGTTGCCCAGTCGGGTGTAGACCCCGTACTTGCCCTGCTCGGCGCATTTCTCCCCCCAGCTGACGACCCCGGTCAGGAACCAGGTCCCCCTGTAGTTCACCACGAACGGCCCTCCGCTGTCCCCGCTGCAGGCGTCCTTGCTGGCCTCCAGGTAACCTGCGCAGAACATGTTGTCTGTGATCACCTGTGGGACACACAGGAGGGAGCGGGGCATCAGGTGGGAACGGCTGTCTCTTTTGCCGACCGCGGTCTGGTCTAAATGGGCACAGAGAGCATCACTCCAGTGAACAGCACACCTGAGATGGGGCAGGTGAGCCATCCGTACCTGTACACCTGTACACAAATAATGCAGCCAGGTTCAGGTATCTACAGTCTACTTGATGAGCAGGTGTGGTCTCGGTAAGGACAAGTTTTCACTCAAGGTCAAAAACAAAAACGAGAAACCAAATTTAGGGGCAGCACGGTGGTTAGCACTGTTGCCTCACAGCAAGAAGGTCCTGAGTTCAATTCCACCATCACCCCAGGGTCTGTGTTTGCACGTTCTCCCCCTCCCACAGTCCAAAGACATGCAGTTAGTGGGGTTAGGTTACCTGAAAACACTAAAGTGCCCCCTGCCACCCTAAAAAGAAGAAGTGGATGGATGGATAAACCGAATTCACCCCCCCTCACCAACGCAGCTTTCCCCCTCATTTTATTTTGATACTTTTGAGTAATCAGATTAAAGTTACTTTACACTTATTAAGTATGACGAACATGTAGCACGCCAAATGCATGCTAACATGCTAACCTGTGGAGCCTAGGGACCTCCACCCAAAATCTGTCCAGCCTGTCGGGGTTGTCACCACAAAGTGGCGGTTCATCAACAGCGGACATCCCAGGTAACCTCTAAGTACCTGCCCCCTCACAGGTTAGTCAGCTGGATCCTTTCTGGTCAGTGTAGTTTATCAGTGGATCCAGCAGCTTTTCTAACGTTTATGTCACCTGTTGCTGGTTGGCAGGTGGTTGCAGTGTTGCTGCTCTTTGTCCAACACTAAGTATAGATCAGTGGGTGATATGGGGTGAGGCTCATACACTCAGGCAGAGATGATCACCTGCTCAGTGGTGCTGATGCAGTCTTTGTAGCCCACCACCGGGAGCGTCACCTTTCTCAGGAACCTCGAAGAGCGGCCCAGGTACTCAGTGGCGCCCCAGCCCGTCACCACGCCGTGGTTGTCCTCCTGGGCACACGGACACAGTTGGTATCAGAAAGATGGGCCGAGTCAATCGCGGCCGCTCGGCGTTTCGATTACCTTCAGCAGGTATTTGGAGAGGTGGGAGTCAGGCAGGCAGGCGGGGATTGCAGTGGGGCCCCTCCGAACAGGCTGGGCGAGATAGAGCAGAGCGAGGTCGCTGTCGAAGGTGAAGGCGTGGAAGTGAGGATGAACGATGACCTTCTGGATATTTATCCGCTGCTCGCCTGGATCGGGGCGGTTCTTGTCGTAGTCGCCTGCAGACAGACACACAATCAGACAACCCAGCTCACACACACGTTCCTGCGCTCAGACTAAAGGGAGGAGCTTTGTTTCCCAACAGTCTGACAGCCTCACCTGAGACACCTCAATCCCTGCCGCAGCCAGCGGAGGGCAAACCTGAGTGTAGTGGTTGGACAGATGTGCAGAAGCTCACACAGATGTGTGAACAGTGTCCACTTAGCATGTCAACAGCATCAAAATGACCCATACATTTCTGTGAGCGCCCCCTGCTGCTCTGCACCTCACAGTGGGAGAGGTCCACTGTAAACCACCGGCCTCACCTATCGTAATGTGGTCTGCAGACTCTTCAAAGCAGTGAGCGGCAGAAACAACCCATCGATCAGAAACCAGAGTCCCTCCGCAGAAACCGAAGCCGTCAGACCTGTGGATGAGAACCTGGACAGGAAACGCTCAGCGTCAGCACGTTCACGAAGCTGAGAACAAAGGTTCTGCTTCGTTATTCCACTCATGCCTCCAAACCTGCCAGGGGCTCCCTCCTCGCCCCTCCACGGATCCACCCACAATGCGAGGCTGCATCCCGTGTCCTCCTGCTACTCCACCGAGGTCCGTCAGGTTCCCTCCGCTCTGTGTTGCGTTCGCAGTCTCCAGCTCCTCCGTCACCTCTGTTGTATTAAGTTCAGGGAGCCAGCTGTCTGTTGCGTTGTAATCCAACGTGGCATTGTCCGTCTCCAAGGAACCCAACAGAGAGCGACCTCGATCCAAAGCCTCCATCTGCTGACGGCCGCAGGGGAACGCCACTGGACAGGAACAGGAGAGAAAGATCACAAGTTCAGCTCAGATTAGTCGTGAGACTGACGAGGACATGCTGTGAAAAGCCAGAGATGAATAATAACTAATGATCAACACCCAGTGCATCATGGGAATCCCCCAGCAGCCTACGTCTATTGCAGCATAACTAAGGGAGGATTCAGGGTCACCTGGTCCAGCCCTAACTATATGATTTGGCAAAAAGGAAAGTTTGAAGCCTGATCTTAAAAGTAGAGATAGTGTCTGTCTCCTGAATCCAAACTGGAAGCTGGTTCCATAGAAGAGGGGCCTGAAAACTGAAGGCTCCGCCTCCCATTCTACTTTTAAATACTCTAGGAACAACAAGTAAGCCTGCAGTGCGAGAGCGAAGTGCTCTGATAGGGTGATACGGTACTACAAGGTCATTAAGATAAGATGGGGCCTGATTATTTAAGACCTTGTATGTGAGGAGCAGGATTTTGAATTCAATTCTGGATTTAACAGGGAGCCAATGAAGGGAAGCCAATAAAGGAGAAATCTGCTCTCTCTTTCTAGTCCCTGTCAGTACTCTGGCTGCAGCATTTTGAATTCATTGGAGGCTTTTCAGGGAGTTTTTAGGACTTCCTGATAATAATGAATTACAGTAGTCCAGCCTGGAAGTAATAAATGCATGAACTAGTTTTTCTTC
>VUQR01012593.1:18710-31462 GCA_015108515.1 Hemichromis elongatus | reverse complement strand
CACACTGCTCCCACTGCCAGACTGCAACTGTATGCAGTATACAGACACGTGTCTGTATGTATATGTATATATGTATATATAGACGTGTGTGTGTGTGCGTGCGTGCGTGCGTGTGTGTGTGCGTGCGTGCGTGTGTGTGTGTGTGTGTGAGTGTGTGGGTGTGAGAGATATATTGCTGTGCTTGAGAGCCACCATCTACCGGAACCAAATTCCTTGTATTTGTCTGCACATATACTTGGCCAATAAACACGATTCTGATTCTGATTCTATTCTATTCTATCCAACATTTTGCCATCAGTTAGTAACAAAATATTTTGGATAAAGGATCCAAAAAAGGATGGAGTTTTGAAACATGACTGATGAAGAAAAAATGTATATATGTATTTTAAATCTAACAGGAAAAGCTGCATTAAAAGTAAGCTTTCAATGTATGATGTAGGACCTGACCCATGGCCTAACGTCACACTCTTGAGGTGTTGGTGCCCAGCTATCTACACTTACCTCCTCTGTAAGATTTTTGTAAGAAACAGAAATCTGTCACACTTGATGGGTCAGGCAGAAAATGCTGCATGTCAAACTGGTTTAACTTATCATTTTAGGAGATATGGATTGAGAGGTTTGACCCATTTTTTTAATAACTTTATATGTTTAATTTTTATGATGGTTTAACTATGTTCAAAAATTTAAAAGCTTAGAATATCATAGCATTTAATATTAACAGAAATTATTGGCTAAACGAAGCTGAAGAAAATGGCAAAATATACCATCACAGTAAAGTGAGAAAACATGCACGCTGCATAAAGTAGGCTACACGTCGCTTGCTAAGGACCATCAAAATGCAATGCTGCAGTTAGCTCTGCAGGTAGGAACCCTGAGAGAAATGGACCACATCTCCTTCTCTTCAGTGTGTGGGCTCACTTCAGGATTTATTATCCACATCCATTTATTAAAATAAACAAGCTATCACATAAGTAACATAAATTTTGATGTTTAAAGGACATCAAGTCCAAACTTTACATACAATTTCAGTAACTGCCTTTTCAAACTAATGTCTAGAATTAAATATGTCATCAATTCAACACTCTCACGAGATGTTTCCATCAAATTCCATCACCTTTAAAAAATAAAAAAAGATTTCATTTATCATTATGTTCAACACAGAAAGCTTAGGGTGAGACGGGTTTTGTCCTGTTGAGTATTTTACTTTAAACTATACTGTAATCCTTAACACATTAGAGGGTGTGTGTGTGTGTGCGTGTGTGTGAGAGAGAGAGTTGGGCAGATTTATGGCACATGGAATTTTTAAAAAAGTACTGTGTTGGAAAATAAGTTGTATTATCTCAGTGTCCCTCTCTCTCCTGGACACACCACCATTTTTGTTCTCATTCTGTTAAAGTAAATACTGTATAGGATCTGTGTTGAACCAGCACTGTAACACACACACACACACCATACACTCATCCTTTCTCATTCATACTTTTAAATGCTTCATACGCCGAGGGTTATATTTAACCAGCAAATATCCAGTGTTTGCACAAATGCATGTGTGCGCTTTTAAATACCAATATCCTTTCACACAAGCCTTTACCCAACAATGCTAAATCTCCAGCTCATAAATAATCAGTACTGTCCAACTCTGTGTAACTGTATGTGTGTTTGTGTTGCACGATAATGTAGTTGTTTCCTGCCTGGTAACCGATAGGTCTATCATACCAGGATTAGTCTGGAATGTATACACTTCCTCTCGCTGTCGCTCTTTCTCTCCTTCCCTCTTCTTCCTCTCTTTCTTCTCTGTGTTTGTAGTGAGATATGTTTTTGGATGATTGGTACCCTCCTCACAGAAAACACAGGCAACACTGTAATTTAGGACACTTTAAAGACAACAGACTAATGGTTGAGGTAGTTCAAAAGCTGCCAAATGCATATAAATATCACATACCTAAAATTACTGACATTCTCATCATTTTCTAATAATTTTGTTGCTTGTTATTTTCACCAGTTGTGTTCATATTGGATTTGCCTGCCAAGTGCTTAGAAAGAGTCAATAGCACCTGTCTTTGTTTTAACTGAATGGCCAACCCTGCTGTCTCCAAAGTTACCATTACTAATGTGTCTTTTTTATTTAATTCATAGACAAAGGTTAAAAATATATTAAATGAAATTTAAACTTTAACAGGTCAGATTTTGGAAGGAATGTTATATAAGTTACTTTGAATGTGGCATATTTGTTGGTTCCAGATGGGTTGGTGTGTTTCAGAAACTGCTGAACAACTGGGATTTTCCCACACGGCCATCTCTACATGAATATTGTTCCTGAACGTGTCCATTGCTTTATGACCACAGTGTACCCATCGTGTGATGGCCGCTTTTACCAGCATAACTTGCCATGTCACAAAGTTTAAATAAACTGGTTTCTTGAACAGGACGGTGAGCTCACTGTACTCAAATGGCCTCAGCAGTCGCCAGATCTTAATCTAACAGAGCACCTTTGGGATGTGGTGAAGTGAGAGATCCATTGTCGTGGATGTGCAGCTGAGGAGTCCACAGCAACTGTGTGATGCTCTCGTCTCAATATGGACCAAAATTTCTGAGGAACGTTTCAGCACTTTGTTAAATCTATGCCGCAAAGAATTAAGTCATTCTGATTGCAAAAGGGGGCCCAAATAAAGTGTGCTGTGAGTGTATGTTAAGGTTTTTTGTTTACTAAGAAATAATTACAGCTCACAACTCCCTAAAAATGCACAACCTGATTTTATGTCTAACTATTCTGTACAACTTAAGTCCATACTGAAGGAACTTTGTCTTCCTTTATATAACCTTTATTGAGAGAATAAAAGTACTGTAAGTCTACATTATATATCACACATGCACATTAGGTAGATGAAACATAGAAAGATATTTTTTTTTTCCATTTATCAGCTAAACTATACCCACTGCGTTTACTTTGAATGTCTCAATGGGTTAAACAAATATTAGGATGCTGAAAGTATTTACACACAGGTTTGGCTTTTTAGAGGAAACTCATCTCTTCCTCTGCCTGGGAATGCGACCACAGGGAACATAACCTCCTCCCTTCAGTGTGATGTAGTATATGTATGCGTTTGTGTGTATATGTGAGGCATTCATAAAGACTGGAGGGATGATTTCCTCTCCTCTGTAAGCACAGTTTCTCTCCCATGACCAGCCTCACTACCTGGAGACGTCTCAGTCTTTTTACCTGCAGTTCTGTGTTTGTCTCAGATCTTCTGGCTTTGCCTTAAGAGCTGTGAAAATTTAAAAATATTATTTACATTAAATGGAGAATACCACCGGTGTTTCCCACAGATATTTTGCTCTACCATTAAAGTATTCATTGTGACATGTTTTAGCATTTTTTTCTTTTTTGTTTTGCTTTTTATCAGAGAAAATTATACAGGTTCTGATTGATTTAACAGTGCATTTTGAAACTTCATTTGCTAACAAGCTAGCCCCGGCCTTTCTCACGTGTTTCCTTAGAGCAGGCTGACCTGGTTGCTGGGTCACAGCTGCCTCTTGAGAGACGCTTCAGTGCAACTCTCCAATTAACTCCAATAATTGTCCTGGACAGGAGAGGGTGAAGGTAGTCTTCGTTCTGCTGTGGAGAGCTTGAAGGCCACTCAAACCACTAGTCGTAGCAGGTGGATTAAAGGGTTCATGTGCCACTATGAGCTCACAAAGTCTGCAGAGCAGAAAAATGGCAACCGCTGCCAGCTGCAGTGCAGGACAGTGGAAGTGCTTGCCCCAGATAAGTGTCATTTAAAAACAACATGCTAACTGTCTAAAAGAAGGGAGGGTTATGAGAATAATTATAACTCCACAGAAACAAATTCTGAAAACCCATCTGGGACCAACCAACCATTCATCTTATTGCCTGCAAAGCACCTGGACTTTCACTTAAATGGGGTCTGGTCGACCGCTTTACTTCTATTCTTCTAGGATTTCTTTATAGACTCATTCAGAGATCCATCCTCTGTTTAAATGGCACCTTGCCTATTCTACTGTAAACAAAGATCTAGCTATTCACACACATGTACATGCACACGGCGTCAGAGATAAATGGTGTCATTAAATAAGGGTGGTGAAAACTTCCTGGCCTCTCCTAGATACATACTTTGCCCTGAGGGTGTGTTTGTTCATGTATTCCACTACATACACTCGGCAGACTGTGTTTCAGTATTCATACTATTTACCATATCTCATACATTGCTGGCCATCCATCACATCAATGAACAGACCATTTGGAGTTGGTGGTGAAAGACTGAGAGAGTAAGACAGGCTGTGTGAGTGTTTGGTTAAACAACTCCAGCAGAATTCACAATACACTTAAAGAGACAAAACTTCTTAAATTATTCAGAAAATGTTGGTTCTGCATATTTTGTTCTAATCAGTACTTTTGTTTGTGCTGTGTTAATGTGCTGGTTACGCATTAGCATATAGTTTAAACCCCTGTGGCTGTAGTGTTTGTGTTCGTGACTGGTGATAGTATATTTTTATATAAATGTTCCAGTCAGTCACTGAAGTTGAACACATCATTCATCTCTGCAGACATTGTAGTCTCAACATAAATTCTTCAGTTAAAAAATTCGTACTTTTACGTATACAAAGTGATAGTTTGCCACTTTGGCTGCACTGTTTTTGATTATTTAACTTTAGCTTAGGTAAAAAAAAATTATATAGCGGCATTTCACAATGTGATCCATCACTAGGAGCTTTGTATTGTAAGATGAAGTCCCTACAATACTGGAGCATAGCATTTACATGAATTTACTGGTGGGGATGTCAAACGTGAGGCCCAGGAGCCAGGATCAGCCCTCCAAACACTGCTGTCTGGTCCACTAGGCGGCTTTAGAAAATGTGTAAATAGATTTATGACGTTTTAACAATTTTTTCATAACTTTTAAGGTTTCTCTGATTCATAAAGCCTTCCTCCATTGTCATTCATACTACACTAAAGCAAATAAGAAAAAGAATGACTATATGCCAGTTTTATGAGCTAACAGATCTTTTACCTAATTTTATGCCTTTATTTCCAACAGTTCAAGCCTTGATTTATATTGAAAGGGTAGTTTGACTGGTCTGGCCCACTTAAGGTCAAAGTGAGCTGTGAACAATTACCTAAACGACATCGAGTAGTCAATAAAGACGCCATCAAAATAACCATCTCATTCGATGATCCGTCTTCTTGCAGCATAAAACATGCAGATATTTCTGTGTTGGAAAAAATAAAATTGGGTGAAATCACTTAAGTGACCATATGAACTACTGTGCACATTAACCACAGGAAAGGGTGTCAAGCAGGTTCAGCTTCAGAGCTTGCCCAGTTCTCTCTATCTGTCTCCATCTGTAAGTCCAGTGGCAGATTCATGTGTTCCACACTGAGCACATACGTGGCCGTCATTTTTTATATTGAACACACATGCAAAGCAGGAACTGCGGTTTCCACATTTTCCTGTCAGCTGTTTAGGATTTCAGGGTGCAGATCACGGTTATAAACACATGAAAAATTGAAATATAGGACATGGGCTTGATTTTTATACAATATGTGCCTGGCTTCTGTTAAGTTCTGACATCACTGATAGAGCTCAATGGAAGTGTTTAACAAAAAAAATAAACAGAAATATACATTGAGCCGTCCCATCATGCGTGTTTAATACATACATGTATCAGAGAAGACCACCAACTCAGATTCCTGTTGTATTTCCAAACCTATAGTCCTGGAAGTGCTGCAGTACCGTATAATGACACAGCTTCAAAATTACCCTAACACAGTACTGGATCATACAACTGTAATACTGGTATGTAGAAGAGGAAGTAAAATAATGAGTAAATATTTATATAGAACTCGGAAAGATTGTTAAAGGGTCATGATTAAAGGTGCCATCTGCAGTTATCTGGTAAACTTACAAAAAGTTATGTTTACATCGATGTGTTTGTCACATCACTAAAATGAATTGTTTATATCAAACAGTTCCTTTGCCATAAAATGCGCTCATAGGCATTTCTTTTCTTTCTTCAGCCTTTATGCAAAAACACAAGTTAAAAAACCCTAAAAACCAAGAACCTACATATAGAAAAATAAAAGTTAGGATGTTGGAGAGAACCTTTAAGTGAATCAACTAACTTTAAAGTCAAATTATTGACTTTCCCTTTTTGTATGCATGTACTGGTCAGCAGATATTTGTCAGTAAGTAGAGTTATATCAGCTAGACTTCTCTTTTAAGAAACATTTCCTTCTCTTTTTGATGTGAAAATGCAATAGCCATGTGAAACTGTATGAGGGAGAATGAAGAATGTCCTGAAAGGAAGAAAAAGAAAACACCACCTGCATTTAACCCTCCCATCCTGAGCTCCTCCAACATACACACATAAATTACAGTCAGTGTGATCACACAAAGAGTCCCAGTGTGTCTTTGTTAATTGGAGGGCAGAGTGTTACTGATGAGTAAAGCTGCACGTAGATGTCTGTACCAGCACCACAAACACACACACTGTCTGCAGTTTTATAATAAAGAAATGTTGTACTGGAAATAAAGCAGTTTGTGGGTGATTTTTAATGATTGCCACGTTTCTCTTTGTCTGATGAAAGATTATTTGGGCTAACAAACAATGGTGTGGAAGAAATCATGTTCAGCATAGTTGAATACTAGTGTAAAAGTTGTTTTTTGTTTGTTTGTTTCTTTACTTTTAAACCTTTTCTTAGTATAAGACAAACAGTTGTTATTGACAGTTGTGCCCTTAGTATTTAAAACTGCAAATAATAACATGCATAAAACCTTTCTCACCTCCTAAATGGATAATTGTAGAAGCTCGTTCCTATTGTGTTTGCTCACATTCACACAAATAGACACACACACTGTGAGCTGGTGGCAGGCTGCTAAATCGATAGAGGGAGAACAAACAGAGAGTTGTTAGCTTTCAAAAAGTGTCACAACCTTTATTCATCTTCACAGCCCACATCCCACAGCACACACACACACAGACACACATATACACACTTCATTTTTACCACTGTTCAGACACTGCTTGCTTTCTTTGAGTTCTTAAATGGACAAACATTCACTCAAATGCCCCATAAGTCTTATTCTGTACACACACACACTCTCACACACACAAAGACAGCAGTATTCTCTCACACATTCACACACAGCCATAAGTCAGAATCTCCTCACACGTGCAGACAAGACTACCGGCTTCTCTGCTGTTGACACTCACTCACTTAGCCGCACACACTCCGCTGAGAAGTGTGTGTGTGATAAGGTTGTAAGGCTGTGTTATCTGTTGTGTCAGCGCTGCCTTTAACAACTCGTTCTTTCCTCCCTCTGGTAAAAATATCCCTGCAGGAGTCTTCAAGATACTCTTGTTAAACACACTAATGCTTCATGCTGGAATATCAGGGATTTCTAACAACGCATCATAAAGCTGCGGTTTAAATGATAAGTCTTACCTTGACATGATTAAAAACAGTAAAATATTTTGGATTTTACTGTAGTCTTTATATTGAGGCGGGGCACTGTTTAATGTTAGGTCTCTTTTTTTGGCCACTATAATAAGTTAAAGAAAAAGAAAAAGTCCTTTGATAAACTGATGCAGTAGCCAGAAAACTTGATGTTGTGTTTCGCAACTACGTTGGAGTCTGAACTATCTTTGGTCTGGGGGTTTCTTTTCTGCAGGTTCTAGTTCAAGAACTGTGGCTTAAATATAATTTGATTTCCTATTCATGAAGACTAGGAAATTTAAATGAGTGCTACATCTTGGTATTCTATCTGAGTGAACAAGGAGATACGCCATAGGACAAAAGCCCCTCTTTCATTAGTACCTACTCGGATCGACTCACCATGATTCCCTACGACTCAACTCGGATCAACTGGTTTTCCAGTCCAATTGAGTACCACGTAATGTTAGTGATCATCATAATAGCAAAGCAGCCTAGCATCCTGTGATGTAATTAGTATGCGACACGAATGCTACAACAAAGATGGACGTTGAGGACACTATATGCCTGCTGTTGGGTACCTGACACGAGGTACTGTGACCTAATGGAAAACCCTGAAAACTGTGGTGAGTCAATTCTTGTAGGTACTAATGAAAAAAAGGTTTGCTTAGATTGCCTATTATCCCTAATGCCTTATTTCTGTACCCTGTACACCATGCTCAATTCTAGAATGCAGACATATAGCAGTCTGTCACTTTAAAAGTGAAGAAAAATTGTGTGCTGTGCAAATATCAAAGAGAAAACTATTGACTCATTAATACATTACAGTTACAGACTGTTTAAAATTTAATTTGAGTTCCAATTTTATCTAAAACCAAATATAACGATTTGAACATCAAGCTAAACGTTTTGAAAAGGCCACTTTATTCCACACAACCATCTGGCTGCTCACCAACGATGCATGCTCAGCTACATTTGTTATAAATAATGAAATTGGATCTGCTCTGCTGGACAAACTATCTAGTCATAATGTTTCAAAATCACTGTAAAGTCTCATTCATGGGCACTGTGTTGGTTATCGTATATGCTAACTCTGACAGTCACTGCTTCTGCTGGTGCTTGAGGTGTGCAGAGCTCACAGCAGTCTTCTCTATGGGTGTTGCTGCTCGGTAAAAAAAAAAATTAAGTGCTGTGACAGAAATAGAAGAACTTGAAAGAGGAACAAAAATGAGTTTGGTCTTTTTCATTTTAATTCCGTTTTAATTACAGCACCAAACCACAACAACAGTCAGTAAGGTAAAGACCCTAAAATACTACAGACAAAACCCCAACAATCAGATGAGCCTCTACAAGCAAGCACTTGGCGACAGTGGACAGAAAAACTCCCTTTTAACAGGAAGAACCTCCGGCAGAATCAAGGAGGGGCAGCCATCTGAAGCAAAGAGCTAGGGGTGAAGGGAGAGAGACAGGACACACTCTAAAAGAGACCCATAGATTAATAATAACTAATGCACTGGGAGAAGAAGAAAGTCTCATCTTTTCTATACTGATGCAGGATCTTCCCCTCTATCATCTGGGACTCTCCTGAGTCGTGAAAATAAGTGGTCCATTTTTCTGCTGTACATTTGGTAAAAAGAAGTTTTAATTTTAAAGCAGGAATGACATCATAAATTAGACAGACTGATAAGTTATTCTGGATCTAACTGTTGGCCGTACTAACCAGCTCTCTGGACTCAAAAGGCTCAGATACCCCACACAGTGCACATAGTGTGTATGCGATGAGGCTAAAATTAAAGCTAACGTTAAATTACAGATTAACGTCACTCTTCATTTGAAAACCAAAGTATGTCTCTCTCCAAGTTCTTGCTCTGCTACATTAGCAAATTGCCAGTGAGTCATTTTCGGTGTGTGGGCAGCCACACTGTGTGCCAGCCAAAGTAGGGTTGACAGTCTGTTTGTTCCCACAATTCCACACACTTCCTGTTTCCTGTTTAGCTCCCAACCTTATCTCAAACTATAAATTTAGTACTCTGCGTGAGACCATGTGTATTTAGGCTTTTTGCCTCCCTTGATTAGATTAGCCAAGGTTAAAATAAATTAGCCAAACAGTGCAAACAATGAGCTCACTAGCACGCAGCTTTTGGCTTGCCTTTGTGATCTTTTGTTAAACTTATTTAAGGAATGGTGAGTGTGTTGTGCAGTTCTTTGTAGTCTGTCTGATGCCTTTTTTTTGGTATGTTTGAACGTATGTGAGGTGTTGTGAAATGATAGGATGCACCACTGGTTTGTTATGATGACTATACTTGGGCCAAAAGAGGACAGGCAGACTGCCAGACACTTCCCTCTACAATTAGACTACACTGGCCACAACACACACAAAACCTACACACCCTGGATTCATCGTGCAGTGACTTTTTATCTAAATCCTCACTTGTAGTATAAATACACCGCCACACACAAATGTAGATACTAATCTGAGGTCTGTATTTTGCAAGTTAAGCTTTATCTCTTCATGCAATTAAAACAAATTTTTAGGGCACCTTCAGTTTCTGGACCGCTAGAGATAAGCAGCAAAAATGTTCAAATGCAGATGTCAGGATTAGTGGGGTCATACAGCATGAATTGGTATCAGTCAAATACATTTAAAAAGTAAATGCAGGGCCAATACTGCCAACTGCTGATATGAATACATTTTAATGACCAAATAACTGAATGTCACTGTTAATTTGTTAACACAACGGAACACATTTTTCACAAATTTTTAGCTTTTAAAAAAGTTACATTTACATTCCAGTCTTTAGTTTTTGGCTGGCCTGGAAATGACGTTGAATCAGCTTCTGTTGTTTGAAATGTGCATTTAAAATAAATTGCCTTGACTTGACTTGATTTAACACAAATTAAGTATTTAGATGTTTTCTCATTACATTTCTGAGGTGATTATTTTCAGTTCCATTGAAGTAAGTAATGCAACACGTTTCAGTGGTGTGAATATTGTCTATAGGAAATCATCTCCTAATGTAAGCCCTATGATTACCAATCACACTCTGAAAATTCACATTAACTAATACTGAAGATTCAAGTTGAGTCAAACATCAATTTCACAACTATGTGAGCTACCTGGATATTGTTTGACACTCTGAAAGGGATCTGCCAGTGGCTTTGGCCACTGTGCCAGGGGTCTGGGTCTGGCTAAATGATTTTCCTCCATTTCCTCTTTCTTTTTCCTCTTCACTCTGATTTCTCTTGTTTGTGTTTTATTGCCACAGTAGCAAATAGCCTTCATACAGATGTCACTGCAGTATTCATGTGTCTGCTCAGCGTTGCTCAGTCACGTTACAGCACGACAACAAAAAGCTGCAAAAGAGGAAAAGGAGAAAATTCTGCATGGAGATGTAAGAGCAGCAGTGTTTGCACAGAACTGTCTACTTTTGATGAAACTGGAGCAACTCATGGACTATAGAAGAGAGAAGCCAAATTGTTGATCCCATCATTTCGACTCAATTTGACATAAATGCTAATGTTGGTATTGATATTGCCGATTGATTCACCCAACCCTAGTAATCTCACATGAATTGGTCCATCACTGGCAACTAACCGTTTGTCAGTTAGCAGGGTCACTTCTGAGAGAACAAATTTACTCAAACCACAGTCTTTTTCCTAACCCAGATAAAGAGGATTTCAATATGAAAATCTAACCAAATAGTTTTTTTCTTAAATCAAACCAGTGAGTTATGCGTAAGCTAACGGTCATGATGGTACATCAAGCAGCGTCTTCTGTCTGGCAGTCCAACCACCTCAACAAAGTTCTTGCAATTCTTTTAAACATCTTTATTGTCTCTCAGCAGCCAGTATAGCTGCGGCCAGAGCTTTAAAGCAACAACACTAAAGGATACCTTGTGCATGCTGTAGAGACTGTGTTGGGCCCATTTATAATATCAGCTAGCCAGCTTCCTTTAAGAAAACCAGTAGCTAATAATGAGTGGCCATTAATAACATAATGTAAGGCATTTATTCTATCTAAACATAAACAATTGCTGCTGTATGTCATGAAGTAAAGTAATGCTTTTCTGGAAAAGTGTTTTATATATAAAAAAGTGAATTTACATGAACAAGATCATTAAATATAACAATTGCCAGCATGAGGTTTCACTGTGTAACAGGAGCACATAACTGTGAATTTCCCAGGTGTGTTTTGTGCTTGTACTGACAGAAGCATGCTTTGGTCAAATGTGTATTTTTCTGCAGGTGTGTGCATGGGTGGATCTGAATGTGTGAGTTGTATTCATTAAATTTGGCCTGGTTAGTTTGTGCATGATGTATGTGTGCGTTTGCGGAATGCAGACTGCCACCAGAGCCCAGATTTACTGGCGGAAACACACTGCCAAGGGCAGGAGTGGTCAGATTAATCACTTGTCTGTGTGTTTACAGTTGCAGCCATTGTAGAAGTTGCCCTTAGATGCAAAACTGCCTTGAGAAAACAAAATGTTTCTATTAGGTTTTGCTGCATCTTTCACAAATTTTCAATCTAACTTAGTATAATTTGGTTTGTCTCGCAGTTTGATTTTTCCATAATGCCATTGATTTATGACTATTATTATATTGGTTCCAGTTGCCTTTTTTGTCAAGTTGTCACTTTACTTTGTGACATAGTTTCAATAGCTGTGCAGATGTTCTGCATATGTAAGAAGTAGTGTTTCATGCAGTATTTTTCCATCCTTTCACCAAATATTTTGATGCAAATTGTGCGGTGCTCAGAAGTCAAAATAATACAGTTGTGTGCAAACCCTGAACTGTAGTATTATCAATGCAAACCTTCCATATTATAAGGAAGGATCTAAGGAATCGCAATTAATTATGCAGCATTACTACAAGCCCAGACATACTGTGCATTTTCATGGCAATATTGCATTATTTTTACCTCTACAAACTTTTGCACACTCCTGTTTTTTAATGATGATGATAATGAGGGAAGGTAGATGTGCTAATGGACAGTTTATACAAAAGTGAAAGAATGAAATTGATTTTGCAAAGATTCATGAACATTTTTATTTTTTAATTAATTACTTTTTTTTGCAGAAGCTTCTTTTTAAAGATAGAAGCAATGAGGCATGGCCTGCAAGAGTAGCCAGTGTAAACGTGTGTGTGTGTGTGGTATGTGGGTGTGGCTGACTCACTTTGAATGTGTATGCAAACCAAAAGTGAGCACATTCTGTAGTTATCCATCCACTGTGTATGTGTGCACGCAGTATATTTTGCTGGATCACTTAAACACTTGTACCACCCACAGTCACACCTATGGTAC
>VUQR01012593.1:7751-18690 GCA_015108515.1 Hemichromis elongatus | reverse complement strand
CAAAGTTACACCTATGGTACCAGGAAATTTGATGAGTTTGCCAAAGATGTGGAGATTGTAAACTCACTTTTGACCTTCTTGGTATTTCTTTTTCACTCTTTTCCAGTCACTTTTGCTTCTCAATCACTGGTCTTAGATGGGAGCGGCTGCAAACCAAAAAATAAGTTACTAATTTTAAAAATTTGTTTCATTTGAGTGCTGTGAAACTGATGTATATATTATATATGCACTTGAATAATTACCATCATGAATCAATTTCAAGACTAAAACAAACATATAGATTAGGCAGCTTATCTCAGTTGTTATGCATGTTAAGAAGAAGCAGACACTGTAGATCCATAATTCAAATATATATTTATAAAATCCTTTTCAACGTCTTTTCTGCAAAGTGACAGAAGCATAACTGATGTCTCCGTGTGCATGAGTAGGTTAAAATAGTTGTTTTTCTACATCTCAAACTCATGCTAGTCGCCTAAAGTATAAGGTCTGTGATGTTTGACCTTATGCTCTCTAATGATGCTGAAGTCAACTAAAAGTCTGTGATAATTAATTATAAATAGCCACTTTTATCTAAATTATTGCGTTTACAATCAGCTGTGATGTTCCTGCTTCTGTTTACAGTTTGGCTCACGTTCACAGCAGTGGCCGTGTTGTCGGCTGTTTTGAACTGTGATTACAGGGCTGTAGCAACAATTTACATACAACTGAGAGTTTGCTGGTGTGGAGGAGATAGCAGGAGAGAGAGGAGAGAGCAATGAGAGGAAGCAGAAGGGGAGGAGCAGGGAGCTCAAACTGAAGCGTGAAAGTAAAGAGTGAGCAAAGTTCCTGCGTGATTACACAGCGGAGGATGTTTGCTACCTGTGTGTCCATGTGTGTAAATGTGTGTGGCCCCCACAACACCTCCATGGCAATGAGAACATCATAGTGTTTACATCGGCTTAATTGATTCTTACTTTTTTATTAAGCTAATGTAGTAGGAATATAGTGTGTGTGTAGGTGTGTGTGTGTCTGAGGTAAAATGTCATTAAAATAAGTGAGTACCTCTGAAATTATATTAAGCATTACTTGAAGTATGTTTGTGGAATTAATCTGGTGTGTTTGTGTGTTTATGAAAGAGCCCCATGTGTTTCTTGTAAGAACTTTTCCACCAGTTAATTCCCTGGAATAAAGTGTATTTGCAGTAAATTTGGTGTGTTTGCGCGCACGCGTCGGCGAGTGTATATGTGTGTGTACTACGTGTGGTTTACTAATGCTGGATAAATCAGTCAGACATAACTTTGGCAAACTCTATACCACACAGAAATTCACACAAACACTGTGTGTGAAGGATCCCTGAACAGTTTGCACTCACACTGTCAGTCTGTCATTTATGATGTTTTATTTGGCTCTAAGGAACTGAAGACCGTAGAAAAAGATTAAATTACCATGCAATAGAATAAAAACAACCTTCTTTAACATGTGTCATATTTTGAGGCAGACCAAGTCCATCTAACTTTAGTTGAATTGCTTTTTTTTTTTTTTTTTTTTTGTTAATGAGTGCAATTGGTAATTAAATATCAGGTAACACTTCATAATATTGTCATGTTTATTCACTATACAACCGGCTAAATGTGCAATACTGTGAATTACCTTACCTTTAAAAATCCAATTCATGAGTGTCTTCTTTAACGAGATTCCTATGGTTCAACAGTCCCATAAGAATCTGTTGTTTTGTATACTGGAATTAGAAATTTATTAGATTTCAATTAGACCATTTTAGCAATACTTGTTAGGAAGGCAATCAGTTATCAAAATTATTGATGGTCTTTTTAGTAGTGGTGTTTATTTATTATTACCTTAGGTAGGCCATAGTTTGGAAACCATAGTGGTTTAAAACTAAAGTCTTTGACTGAAGAATGAAAGTGGAAAAGTGTTATGCAGGCATGTTTGAATGCTTGTGGCTTTTGGTGAGAAAAGATGGCTCTCTGAGCTCCTGTTTTCAAGAATAAAGTCTCTTTTGTTTTTAATCAGTGGGAGTCAAAATACTTTGCGTTTCCTCCCTTTCCTTCTTTCCTGCCGGAGATGTTGCAAGGTGAAATGTATCTTTAGCAGGGGAAGTTGAGTGAATGAGTAGGAGGACAAATGGTGGTTTACCACAGTACATTTAATAAACACATGCTCACCGAGTCAGAGCTGCTGCAGCCTCTAAAAGGAAGCCAAACAGGTGCATATGTGGAAGGCAAAGAAGAAAGTAGGAGGATTGGAGCGAGACAAAAGAAACAAACAATAAAACAAGAATGAGAATGGAGAGAAAATATGGTGGGGAAAGGAGGAAATGAGATTTAAGAATAGGAGAAAGAAGGAAGGAGCACACTCAAACACATCTCCCTCACTGATGAGGATCATGTGGTTTGCTTGAACGCATCAGAACATTTCCTACGTGGATGTTATTGTGAGACTGTGTTATGAAGTTCTGTTTCCAGGCTGAAGAATACATTTCTCTTTTAACTGCAGTTGTTTGTTTTCATTGTAGTATTTTTTATGACACACTAGTTATGATGTCACAGTTTTCCCACGTTAATCGTCTGCGTGGTGTATGTGTAATACTTTCCCATGGCTATGTTTTATTGTGTGTAAATATGTGAGTATGAAAGACTCTTTCAGCATTTAATTTGCAGGCACTCAAGCGGTTTTGTGTACATGTTGTAAAGTCTACCTGTATATACACTGTGGTGTCCCTCAGATCCTTGGGGGTCTTTCAGCTTGGTTGGGAGGTTGAGGAAGAGGGTGTCTGTGTGCAGGGTTTCCCCCAGCAGGGTGCTCTGTCTGTGGCTAGCCAGCCTGGGTGTTGCCCCTTCCTCCCTCCGCTTTGCATGAGTGACAAGGAAAACACCCAGCGCCCTGAAATATGAAAAGGTCTCAAAATATCTGTAAATATTTTTATAATTTGTTTCAAGACAAGCCAAGGTCACAGCCATGCTGGTTCTGCTCTTTCCATGTATATTTTGCACGGTGGGAGTTTCACTAATGCTGTCACCCAGGAGAGAGTTAGTGTGGGGGCACTGGCAGGATAAGCTGTAAATTTAACATCTGTGAGGTGAAATATTAGAAGTATAAGGGTTCTTAATGGGTTCATGCTCATGTCACAGACTACCAAAAACAAAACAAAGAACTACTGAATGAGATACTGAAATAAACAACAATGATCTCCTCAGATAGGATGTAGAGATGGCAGCAGCCATGATGGATTTTGATAATATATTGTCAGTTAGAACTTGGCACATATCCTTGGTGCATTTCCCCTTGTCATCACTTGTTATGGCAGTATTGCAAAGGTGGGAGCAGAAAAAGTAGAAATTGCTGCAGTCCAACAGCCCCATTCCTATGAATGAGATACCTCAGAAATGCCTTCAGGGAGTTTTATAACATCTGGCACAAACATCAACTTGAACTCAGGGATAGAATTTCTAAAATTTGGTAGTCCAAGACTGCGACGTAAGAAAAACCTTTTTGTCCATAAATTAAGGATTCAGGTGCTTGAGAAATAAAATCACCCAGAAATGCAATAGGATAGTTTCAATGTGATAATCATAATGCTCTAAAAAAAAATATTTTTTTTTTTACCATAACTCAGAAACAGAAGGGGAAATTGTGATTGTATAGATCTTTTATGCTGCACATCTGATGATTTGTGAGAAGCATCATGTTTTAGACGTGAACCCATACAAATCATGTAGCTACTTTGTTCAAGTTTTATTTGGATATATTTCTATCATAAATCAAAAGTTGCTTCAGGAAACTTCTCCCATTACCAAAAAATGATATAAGCTACCACTTGACTGGCTGGTTCAGGCGTGCAGCTGCAAAGCTGTAATTCTAGTTTTAGTGTTAGTATCAGTAATATTAAACATCTCTGCCACTTGGATAAACTTGTTGAGAATAGATCCAATCCAACAGATTGCTTTAGAGCAAATGGAGAAAAACAAACTATGATACAGTGTTATTGTTTCACATCAAACCGGCTTTTAGGGTTACTGCTGATGCCAAATAGTTGAAGTGAAGCAGTTTAATCTTTTAATAGAGGGACTGTAAATATAATGTGTGTAGTACAATTTTTGGAAAACGTGGGCAGGAAGAAGAACAGACTGTACAAGACAGAAGTCACCTGTCATCTTCACTCTCCACTAGAATCAAGAAAATTATTATTTTTTTATTTAATTTTTATTATTATTTTAAAATGTTTTTTTTAAAAAGGTTCCATTATACACCAACTTCAATATTATCTCAGTATTTCAAGAACTGCTCAAATTAGAGACTCGAGCAGACCACTGAGTAGGACATTATCCATTGTAGCATCTTTTTCTTTGGAACCTTAATAGAAAGATTGAGTGACAAAAATAAATGTTTAATATCTAAAACCTGTGAGATTCTGGTTACAAATGTAATGGTTTCTTCTGTAACTACTATTTATGTGTTTCTGGGTTGTAGACAGTAAGAAGGCTCACGTTTCAGCGCCCCGTTATGTTCACACATAACATGCGTAAGTGTGCAGGACCTGATCAGACTGGCCATTTTCAAACGCACATATTATATTTTTAATAAATGCATACTGGGCATATTTTTGGCTGCATAAGTGGCATGAGTATATCTATGTAAAGGACTCTGCTTATAGAAAGAATTTTGAAAGTTTCCTATCTGTTTCTTTGCGTAATCTGGGCAAATCATCAAATTCAGTAAAAGAATCCTCCTGTTGTCTACATTTTAGCTGCATCTTTGCTCAAAAACATCATATCTGACAGAGACCTTTTCTATGGCTGCTTCGAGTACAGGTCCTCTCTCACTTCTCTTGCCTATGCCACAAGATTCTGTTTTAGGCCCTTGCGGTTTATTGCTGCTCCCTTTTCAGCACATTTGGAGCACTTTTAAGGGCATTCATTCAGCTGTGTATCACTTTTGGGACCCATGTTACAGATATTTGATAGGTTCTTAGACCCTATTAAAAGTTGGGTAGCGGACAATTTTCTCTCACTTAATAATGAAACAACAGAAGCCCCTGTTTGTGCCTCTGACAGACTTGTGTCTAAGTTAATATAAACCCTAGGTTCCCTTCCCACTTTTGCTAGCGATCGTTAGAACGTTAATGAACTCTTGTTTTTTTCACTTACAAAATATTTTAGGTTTACCTTTAGGTTGCTATTTGTTGTTATGTTTTTAGCATTCTGTCATAAAGCCCTTGAAAGGATGGATATATGTAAAATGTTACTTTATTTTACTTTCCAACGTCTACTAGCAGCCATGGTAGGACCAATGATTTGCCATTCAGCACAGTGGGCAGGACTAATGTTGTTGACAAGCTGTTGTCAAGCTTTGTCAAGCAATGTGGTGCAACATGGCCTGTTCTCACTTGTTTTTGGCAACACCAAGGAATGGCAAACAAATGCAGGAACATCCTGAATCGTTTTTAGCTTGCTCCACTCCAATCTCAAGACCCACTGAAGCGAGTGTATTCGAAATTATGAAATTTGGGTGGATATGTTGGTCTCTAGTGAATGGGAAATTACCCCCAATTTTGTTAGACTGCAAATGGAAACAGTGTGTAAGGAGTTCACAGTTCTGGTTGATAACAGTCTAGAACTGTGCATCATTTTAGGTACAAATATCTATGAAATACTTTCATAGGGACATCTGACAGAAACATGTCCGGATCTCAATGCAATCCAGTCAGATTACACATCATTGCAAAGAGAAAGATATCCACAGGACTTTGGCATGATCTCCAATTACCTTGAAAATCTATGTGCAAGTGTAGAGTTGATAAAGTTTGACAGGAGTAGGGTGGTATGAATATGAAAATAAAGATTTAGGTAGTTTGTTTTTGTTTCACATGTAAAAATGAACTAAACACGTTCTTGTAGCACTATTTTTGTAAGCTGACTGTGTGTGTAGATGGTATCCACTTTATATATACTGTGCATGCGGGTATTTGTGTGTGTGGGTGTTCAAACACTCTTCAGGGATGAACTGTTGTGTCTCAGAGCAGAACAATGGGCAGAACAAAACATCAAAACCAACACATACAAACACTCGATTTTGCATCCTATGTTTTTGTAGTGTTTGTGTTCACATATGCAAATTGTCATCATGCTTATGTGTATAGTATGTAACATATGTTCATACGAGATGCCTTGCAAACTGAGCTTGTGTGTGTGTGTGTGTGTGTGTGGGTGTGTGTGTGTGTGTGTGTGTGTGTGAGTTTAGCCAGCTTTGTAAATGCTCTTTCTGATGTGGTTGGCTGTATTTAAGGCAGAGTGCAGAGAGTGCCGAGGAAGTTGACGGAGGCGTGTATGTGTGCATCTGTGTGTTTGTGCGAATCAGTCCGTGTTTGCCAAGGACAAAGAGGAAGAGATTTTATGTCACCACCAGACTTGGAAAACTTCATGTCCTTTTGTATCAGGCCAAAAAACTGGTTCTTCGGCCTGGCCACTGTATATTTTTCTGTACATTATGTGTGTGTTTGTGTGTGGATGTGTGTGTGCCTGCATGCTGGTTAGTGGCAGGGCGTAGCTGAGCAGAGAGAAAATATCTTAGCCGACCACGGGAATGAACCCACCCACTATACCACACCCAGAGAGAGAGAGAGAGAGAGCAAGCAGTGGATGCAGCAGCCTCCGTTCATCTTGCTCTCTCTCTCTCTCTCTCTAAATCTTTGTCTCTTATTTCTTTTTTCTCTTTTATTGTCTCAATTTAAAAACATGAATTACCATCTTCCTCTCTGTCTGTGTCTATTCCTTAATACATACTGTTATTACACAAACCTCAGCATTTCCCTTTCATTTCCAGTTTTCTTTCGCTTAACTCCCATCTTCCCTCATCTCTGGTTTTTTGCTCAGGTAACAAATTTCCTAATTCCATATAAATTAATGCTGCGAGGGTCTATATCCTTAACTAATGTCTATATAAATAAAGTACAATAAAGTAGAAAGGTTAAAGTAGCTTAGGCGGTTTATACTGCTCAGAATAACAAATTTTGCACTGAGTCAAATCTTGAAACCAGTTTGTGTGACATGCTCTGTGGCCTATCTGACAACACATGTGTCCATTACTATAGCAGATGCCCAAATCTGAAGTAACAATAGTATTTTAAATCCCACCTGTTGCCTAGTTAATGATCTCCATTAACAATATAACTGCAAGATGACATAGGCACTCTCCAACCTTTCTTATATGGAAAATAACCAGAATACAATGAGTTCAGTCAAGTCAACTACTACAAAGAGAAGCACTGCATGTGAGTTACATGCATTGGTGCAGACCAACTGTGTTGACAGTCTGTCTGTGTTTATAAATTAGGCAGTCATTATTTGCAAACCTTCACCAATCTGTTTGCGACTGGTTCCAGTCAATCTGAGTCAGACTGCAAACGGAAACAAGTTACCTCCCACCTATTGACCTGTGGAATTGCCTTGTGATAGAAAGTGGTTGCCAGGAGGTTGAGGGTGCAAAACAAATTACTGGACAACCACCTATTTTTTCTTGTCCCAAGGAGGTTGGCCTTTTATTTCTACTTTTTTATTTAAACTAAAACTATTTATGATAAATAAATAATTTAAAGGAATTAAGATTTTAAACACAGGTTCACTACTCCTTTTGTCTGTTTGAGGAGTATTTATAGCAATATCACTTGGTGAAGGCATCCTGCGGCAGTAATAACCTGTGTCTGTGTATAAATGACCAGTTTCTCATCTTTTTTTTCTTGACACGACATTTTGTGTTTGTGTGTGCTCCATGGGAGGTGTAGTGTATGGCTCAGTCTTAGCTGAGCTGTCAGTGGTCTGCAAATACACACATACACCCACCAATGGAAAGGCCTGTTGTGCTTCAGCAGCACATTCCACACCAAGAATAGTATTAAACACTGCCTGTCCGGCTGCTGTCAAACTCCTTCTCTTTCTCGCTGACTTCTCATTGCTCATAGTCTGCTTTTTGTCTCTCCAGTACTCCCTATTTTTCTCATATTGGTAAATCCCCTTATTTTAACCAATGTCTGTAATATACCATTTTAGCTTTTTTTCCCCTCACTTTAAGCAAACTTTCTTCTTATTGGCTACCCCTCATTAAACAAAAGGTTTGGACAGCCGGTGGGAGGGGCTTATGTGCTCACAAGCAGAGGAGGACATTAGCGATATTCACACTTTATGACATCCTAAAGATGCAAGAGTAGAGTAACTTACCTTGAAATTGTGGGTCTAGAGCAATCGGAATCCTGACCGTTTGGCTCATAGGAGATACATGCACCGACAGAAGCATACAAAAGAAAATAAGGAAAAGCAAAATTTTACCCCTCTAAGAAGGAAATAAATTAGTGTACCTGGACATCTACATAAGACAGCTGAGAATTTACAATGGTGTCATCTATTTTGAAAGGTGACTTGTGCCACAAGAAGGGGCTGAAATATGAATACATATGGTGCACTGTGTATTTAGTATTTTTGTGTGTAAGCCAGTAAATCTGTGTTTAGAGTGTTTAGTATATTTTTGGATGTTCTGGCTTGTGGATAATATTTTTAAATGATTTTTCTTTTTTTTTCTGTTTTATATATGTTGCATTTTCTCATCTGTCTCACACTGTCATTTACCCACAGTGCCGACCACACAGCTTTGTTTTTAAACTTGACATAATCCTGTTGTGTCCTATTCTACCGCCTTGTCTGGACTGTGCAAACGCACACATACATGGGCACATATGAGTAGGCATACACACTTACAAATGCACACTTGTAGACACACACTCCACCACAGATCCAATCAGTCAGCACTTGGCCCTCTCTATCATACACACTCTGCTGAGTGGATTCTGTAAATCAGCAGGTTTCTGCTGCACTGTCCTACATGCTGACTGGGTCGGGATGCGGGCGATCTGTGCGGCCTCCTCTATTTTGACTACGGCTGCCTGCAGATGAATGCAGAGTCGTGATCCGTCGCTAACATGTGAAGCCAGGCAGAACATGTGGGCTTTGAACATGGTGCAGATAGCGTCTCTCCCCTTATCTAATCAACACACTGACTTTTGTTGCTGTGGTTTTTGTTTTTGTTCCATGAGGAACAAACAAGTGTTGCATTCTAAACTCCGGTGGTGAAGCACATTAATGTAAAGAAAACGGTGTCATTCAGAACCTCCTCAGCCAGGGTAGTCATGGCACGTTAGGTTAAGCAAGCACAATCCTAAAACCTGGTTCCCACACAAAGACCTATAACTTCTGTGTACACTCAAACTCAAAACTGCTTAACAGTGGGTGCAGTGGTGACCCTTTTGTCTAATTTGCTGTTGCTTATGAAGGACAAAACACACTAACACAAGTGACATGCCGTGTGCATCAAAACACCTGCACCCATTTTCTGTATTTTCCAACACTATTAAACATCTATGTAGATGATTTAATCCCATTACGGATCTTTCTGCATTAGCCATACATTTTAACTTTGTTTTCTCTTCATTCTCTGTCTTTAATAAATCCACTTAAGATCTTTTATGTTGTTATTAAAGAATGAAAAGGCCAAGAAAAAAGCACTAAAAATGCCTTTATGTTCCCAGAAAGTTCACCTCCCTGTTCTAAACCAGCTATGTAGAGCACTGAAAGCTGCCCAGTACCATCCAGCAGCTTCCCTGCAGCAGCTGGGTGTTCTCAGAGTGTTGCTCATTCAGTTTTCCCATCCACAGTTTATCATGGGATTTAAAATGGCAACCACAAACCCAAATCTGAGTAATATGTGTATTAAAAAATGATTTCATGACACAAGAATAATTGTACAGCCGAGGTTAAGTTACCACAATGGACCAATAAACATCTTTGTTCAAATTAAGACATTCTAAAATGAATCTGGAAATATGGAAACCCAAACTAGGACTGGAGCGGACGTGCCACTGCATACCTTAGTTACATAGGACCTACTAAAAAACCACACAAAGGCAATCATGTCATTAAGGAACCTAGTTTCTGCATTATTTCTTTTTTTTTTTCTTGCAGAAAAGTGTGTTCTCTAAAATGAAACACCTCCTCAGTAATTTGGTAGAATACTATTAAAATAGTTTTTTTCCCCTAATGACCCTTCTCTCTAAACAATGATGTGCAATACAAGAAATATATTACCCATGGTTTCCTGCCAAACAGGTCCCATCCAGACACAGCTGTAGCAGATTCACATGGGGTTTAAAAAAGGCTGTGCCTGTTTAACATTTGACAAAAACCACCAGGCTTTCCAGGTATCTCGTGTCCCATGCGAAAAGGGCTTAGCGTCACTTCGATCCTCGCGGCTATGAGTGATGCGGAGTACAGGTTTCTTCATTGTTTAGTCTGCACACTTCCACTTTGTTAGTTTGTTGAAGTAGCAGACTGACAAGATGTGACCTGACCCCTTTAGATTTCCATAGAGGAGGGGAGCTGACTTCTTGTCTTACAATGTCAATGTTTATCAACTCCTTGCTACTGCTCCCGTGAGGATCTGGCTTTACACACACTTTTATTTCCTGCTTTGAGAGTACAAATGAAAACCTAAGATGGGACGGTGGTTTTCATGAGAGATGGGAAATGGTTTTGACATACAAATGCATGGAAGGTTTCCACAGATTTGCTTGCTCTATTTTTAAAGTGTTACAAAGAAGTTTTATGCTTCAGATTACATGAAAGTATCCTCTGTCATGCTGTCACAACTCACTGACTGTGGCTTCCTGTTCATTAACATTTTTGTAAGACCTGCTTTTCTGTGAATACTGAAATGAGACCCAAAAACACTGGCATCAGAAAACTGAAAGTAGGTTTTAAAAGATGCAGTGATTCAAGATAACAGATGGACAAAGTAAAAAGTAAACAGCACTAATTCTAGTATAGTCAAACGTTAACGAAGTGTTGTGACAGTGAAGCATACATGATAACAGGAGTAAACTGTAAGATGCATGCAAAAT
>VUQR01012592.1:0-11633 GCA_015108515.1 Hemichromis elongatus | reverse complement strand
AATAGACTGGATATTTTCCCATTATGAGAATTTCTAGGTCTTGGCTTGTATTCTGAATGTTTTTATGACTCAGGTGCATTTTTTTTTTACTTCAGAAGTTGTCATGATATGTAAACCCATTCAGTGTCCACTTTATTAAGTAAAGCTGCACCTAAGGTAATCTAATACATCTGCTCCATCTACTTGTTTCTAATAACTCTGTATTAAAGGTGTTGTAATAAAGTGAATGTTATGTGGCTGTAGCTCAGGAGGTGGAGGAGGTCATCAACTCGGAGCAACAGTGATTAAGTCATCAGATTTCTTTACTAAAATAACATTGAATTAATTGGATTTCATTGAAAACATTCACATTTCAGATTTTTTTTAAAGCACCTGCTCAACAAGTATTTGCCAAAGTTTCTTACTGTGGCTGTTGACTAGAACTGGAGTCTCAAAGATTGCACCTTCAGTAATAACTTACACAAAATGGCATTCACATGTGAATGTAGTTTAAAAAATTTATAAACCAAAATATTTTAAAGACTATCTGGTGGTGATGGTGGAAACACGACCTCATTGTTTCTAAAATCAGACTCTAGCCTAAAATGTTTTACATCTTTATTATGCAGACATGATGGGAAACTGCTGTGCATGGAGATCAGACAGGAGGAAGTGTCGTAGCATAATGTCATGGCGGTATCATAAAGCTGCGCTGAGAATTGTCACTTATGCCCATGTATCCCATTAGCTCAGATCTAATTTGTGTCTCCACTGATTTGCATGTGTGTCTAATTAGACACACTTTTATATTTTTTGAGTACAACAAGGCATCTGTCAGCACAGACAATGGCTGATCTGTTGCTGACTCTGTGATTAGACATCACTTTTGCCCATTAAAATGTGTCCAGCGTGTTCTCACTGTCGCCACAAAACCTTGACCACGGTTTCACAAAAGACAAGTTGCAGTTTTGTCTCACTGTGCAGCAGCAGGGGGACAAATTTGTTCTCTGTATGAAAGATTAGCTCTCTGTACCATTGCTGATGCCAGTGGTAATAAAAACGTTGCTTTGTGGCAGAGCATAAAGGCAACACTGCTGCTAACTCCGATGGTTTCACCCCACCCACCCTCTTCGGAGGAGGGGAAGAGAGAAAGAGAGAAACAGTAATCTGATCATGTCCAATAGGGATGAATGCTGCATCAATCAACTGTACCATAATCTTAAGCTTCTGCCTTGAAGCGAACATAAATTTCCCATTCTTTCTGTGTTCACCAGATGACATCTATGCGGTTTTTAGTCATATTCTCATCTTTGTATCATCATGATGCAGACACAAGATACTCACCTGACTGCAGAAGAACACATGGTTTAGCTCTCTGAGTGCAAGCCTTTAAACTGTGGGCATGGGGAGATCCAACATAATCCTACAGTTACTAATAATAATTTAGAGCGTGTGTAGCCTGTTTAAAATTGCTCCAATGCACATCTGAGTGTAGAACAACTCCATGCTACTTACAGATCAATTTTCAATAAACCAGCAAATTCAGTCAAAATGGAATAAAAAATATTACACCAGCAAAGTGCTAAAGGCTTTAAATAGACTTTAGGTGTGTTGAATAAGGTTTCTGTAGCTCTTCTAGTTTAGAGGTTTTACAGTATGTGCACTTTTAGAAGAATCTGATCTGTTTTTGTTCTTTTTTGCATGTTCCCATAAAATTGGACTACTTTGTAAAATATATCAACTACCATGTGAACTTTACCACCACCAAGAATGAAAAAGTAAAGTTTTCATATTGCCATTTTTTCTGTTGACTGACGTTTTTGTTAAAAGCACATTTTACCTCAGTACAGCATGAGAACTAAAGCATAATTATCTGTGTGTTTAGCAATGATGGTTCATGCTGTTATAAAGTATATTATGGCAACATAATGCAGGTATTTATTTCCTGTCTCAAAGGGATATACCTGTGGGAGCAACATTTATTTTGATGCATGTGGGTGTGAGATATCACACATCGCTGGGCGACGACCTATAGGAGCATAATGCACAACTTAATAAAAAAAAAAACTGTCAGAAAGTTCTGCAGCTATTTCTATAAACAGGATCACGAAGGTGCACTGACTTTTAATAATCTGCTGATACAACTTATCAAATCCGGTTCAGAATAGGCTACTGCAGCAGGACTTTTCTTCCTCGTAGCCCTCCGGCCCGCCAGGACATAAAGTTCCCTCAGCACTTCTGCTGATGTGGTGTAAACGCTAGCCCGTATCCATGAGCTCTGTTTTTTCCTTTTGCATTATTTTCTCTCACCTTCTTCTATCCTAGTGTGCTGCAACTGTATCTAATTTTCTTTTCCTTCTATATAAACTCTTCTCTCGCCTACACCTTCATCCAGGTAATCTAGTTGTCTCTCAAGCATTCCAGCAATGTTTCCTTCATTTCAGGCTTCTTGTGTGTTTGGCCTTGTTTAGGGGGCTGTTTTGTTTTCTACTTGTTTCTTCTTGTTTTGTTTGCCTGAATGGACCGATCACCTGTGTACCGTGTACCAAACTTTCTTGAGTGAAGAACAAGTTTGTAAACTGTGACCTGGTGTCCTGAGTTGTGTTTTGGGTCCTCTTTCTGTGCATAACTGGTTGTCGCATCCAGTTTGTGATGAGAATACTTTTGAGCTGTGAGACTGTTCCCCATGAGTCAGTTCACAAACCTACTTGGTAAAAAAACTCGGAAACTTCAACAGATTAAGACCAAAAGGAGAAGTGTTACTTCAAATGTACTATTTGGACAGAAAAGAGAGCATATGGCGAGACTCGGAGCCTATAGGAAGCTGTCGGCGTGATTAATGAGTTGAGTCAGATTTCTTTCACTGTACTGTTCAAACTCTCCATGGGCCTTAAATGAGTCGAGTCTAAAGAAACGATGTTTCCTTACCAGGGACTGATATCATCCGAAGATTTTTTTTTCTCCCCGTAGCTTATCCTTCATCATAAAAGCAGCATTGTTTGTTCCTACTTTCCTACCTCCTCATTTTTACTGAAGATATTGAGACTACAGTAAAAATCTGGATTGTGGCTTTTTTCTGAGATACTGGATTTTACCCCAGAGCCCTGGGTTTACGGGAAAACCTACTTGCCCGTGACATTTGCTGCTTCAAGGGATTTGCAGCTAATGGGGATGCAGCTCGCGGGATGTAAAGCTGTCAAATCAGCTTTTTTCCTAGCAATTAACAAACCACTGCAGTATCTCTTCCTGCTGTTGATTTGACATCTGTGCTTGTGGTCTTTAAGGAATAAAGTCAATTTGAGAAGAAAAACTCTGTAATGGCTCGTGGTTCTCTGTCAGGCATTCAAAGAATATAATTAATTTTGCTTGATTTATAAACAAATAATGGAAAATTAAACGCGCATATGTTGAATATAAAAGATGGAGATTGCAGCTGACTGGGTACAAGCAAGAAGATGTTTTAAAGAGATAAGCATCTAAAGCAGGCCCGTCATGTGAGCGATGCTCTTTGTGCATAGTATCTTTCTCTACTAGTAAGTGCTTTCTGGACAAAAACAAAAGCAATGTGTTTGGCTAAAAATCCCCAAAGTGTACTTTCTTCCTCCTGTCCCATTTATCCTGTTGAAAAGTTACAATATGTATTTTTCTTTTTTTGTAATTTCACTCCTTTGGCTGCCCTTGAGCTCTCTGCGCTGTTTGGAAGGTGAGTGGATTTGAGAGGTATAACGATGCAGAACTGCGGCAAAGTACAACAGCTCAGAGCACTTACAACAGACCGCCTCCAGGTTTTGACTGGACTGTTGTCATGAGTGTCTCACCAAGAGAAATACACTAGAAAAGCTCCTCTTGGAGGTATTTAAGAGGACATGCAAAGAGGCTGTCATGTTCTGCCAAGTGATTACAATAAATATGTTGTGTAAAATCCCTAAAGTGAAGAAGGACACAAATGGATAAGCACACCAGATTATGGATGTGGCAAAAGATGAGGCTATCATTTACAATCTTTGCTGTTTTCCATCAAAGTATAAACTTTGTACAAACAGAACTTTCTTTGTTGCCTTTAAATTCTGTATAGTCGCTCTCAGCGGTATCAACACCCAAACAGCTTTAAATTTAAAAAAAAAAAGGCATGTGTGGGCAGCAGGAAACCTGCAGGGTGGAAAATTATGAATTGTCGGGCAGGATGCACTTCAATCCGCCCATAAGAACCCCAGAAGCGGGTAAGTTTCTTATGAAAATGAAATTCAGGATCCGCAACCCAGTGAGCCACCACAAATCTGCTGTACGTTCCCTCCAAATAATTTACCGTTTCAGGATTTTCCTGGAGAACAATTGTTGCCAGACTGCGAATCTAATTGGATTCTTGATGGCAAATTCTCCTGAGTGGGATAACTGAGCAAATGTTTTTCATGTACAGCGAATGCACACAGACGTGGTCAGACACAAAAAACACACACAAGCACAAAAAGAAGTGGATTAAAGCTGTGGAACAGACAGACCAGTTGACTTGTCATAAACCCCTGATTTATGATGGGAATGAGCAACTCCAACATGTATCCTGTGTTTTACATGCAGATTAGATTCATACTTGCATGAGTTCAGCACTATATGTACAGACTAATTATTAGATTTTCATCTTCTCAGCTTGTTTAACGGGTTTGCTCTTATTTCAGATTATTCCTGTGAAAGAAAGTGACCACGGACAAAAACGTAACTGTACATGCTGCTGAAGGAGCATGTCATCGCAATAAATCTCTCTAAAGCCCCTGTGATAAATGAGGTTTCTGAAGGGTTTGTCTCAAATCTCAGTGGGGTGTGCATGGGAAAATTGAATTTCAAGCTAGATCTAAATCAATATACCCACTCTTCTTTCATCACTATTATCATGCACATATTTTTACCTCTCCTCAGTCAAATTACTTACTGGAACCTGTGGCATGCTTCAAACCACATTTACCCATTAAAGGGACCTCTTAGTGGTGCTGTATTGTTTTAAAGTTCAAAAGAGTGAACACGCTGCAATAGCATAAAATAATGACCAAAAAACAACAAAGCACATAGGAAAAACAAACAGAGCAGATAGTCGCATGGGCAACTGGGAGCTGACAAATACATACAAACATCCATTCTGTATAAACTTTAAAGAAAGGGTTTAAAAAACTGAATAAAATACTTGAAACATTTTTAAAATGACAAATTCTTTGTACTTTTTTAGTTATCAGGAAGAAACCTTGAATGGCAGGGTAAGAGGAAATCCCTCACTCGCTGCACTCCTTATTTCATTTGTCACTGTAAATGGATGTGTGTCCTCCCTTGTCTTCTCATCTTTATTCTCTGCAGGGACCCTCGTTGCTGCACTCTGAAGGATTGTCTCTCCTCTGTCTTCCCCACATGCCCTCTGTAATTCCTCTAATAGGCCACTTAAGGTATGTGAGCCTGAGCTGGAGGACATTTACCTTTTCACACACACAGTGAAAACACTAACCTAAAGAATCGACTCAGTTAATTGATGTCGAAACAGTTTCAGTTTTCAGATATATATTCGCCGTTGTGGTTTGAGTAAAGAGTAGTCCAATTTAACAGCCAAAAACCAATAAAAGAAACTAAGTAACACATTTTTAGCATTGCTATACAACTCTTTGCCCCAGTAACTTCCCAGATTTACATTAATGTCAGACATGATTTACAGGTGTTATTGCTAAAAAACAACAATGGCTGGCTGACTGGCTGGCTGGCTGGCTGGCTGGATAGATGGATAGATGGATGGATTCTTTCATGCAGTGTGGTTTCCTTGTAAAATAGCTGCTGTGCTGAAGCTGTTGTCTCACAAGTAGGGACAGAAGATATGCCTGAGGAATGGAGAAGAAATGTACTTTTACAGATTTTCAAGAACAAGGGTGACAAGCTGTAGTAACTACAGGGGATAAAGCTGATGAGCCATGTCATGAAGGTATGGGAAAGAGTTGTTGAAACAAGGCTGAAAAAAGAGGCGATGCTCAGTGAGCAGCAGTATTGCCTCGTGCTGAGAAATAGCATTACACGTGCGACACTTGCTTTGAGAGCATTGATGGAGAAGTATAGAGAAAGAAGGAGTTGCACTGTGTCTTTGTAGATCTGGAGAAAGCATAAAATAGAAGAGGAACTGTGGTACTGCATGAGGGAGTCGGGAGTGGCCAGGAAATATGTGAGGATGATGCAGGCCTAGTGTGGGAATGCCACTTGTGAATGATCGACACATGTTGCACAGTATCTTAGCTGTTCTCAGGACTGCACTCTTCTGGACCAAGATCTATGTGTGTGTGTGTGTGTGTGTTTGATAACCAACAGTTATTTTTTTAACTTTTATTACTGCTGCAGCATCTGAAATGGAGAACAACATGAATGCTCATTTTGTGAATATTATTTTTAGCCCTTGCTTACTTCTTCTAAATGCCACGGCTCAAACAAATATCATCAGCTAAATGATTCATATTGTATCTCAGAAGTTAATATTATTGTTGCCTACAAACAAACTGACCCACGATTACTCCTTTTTTCATATATTCTTGTTTCCATCCACAGTCGTGTGTGTGTGTGGGGGGGGGGACAGAGACTCGAAATGACCCGCAGGTATAAATGGGCATCTGTACTGTATGTCTGAATGCCTGTATTGATTTCCTTGCCTTCCAAGCAGTCAGTGCAGGGATAGTCTACAGCCCCTCCTGTGACCCTGAAAAGAAACTGGTGGGTGCAGAATAGGAATAACATCAAAAAATAAGCATGCTGCTTTTTTTTCTCACCTTATTCCAGTATGTTCCTGTTGTTGCTACTTATCACTGTATTTTAGATGTTTTGTTTTTTTTTTACCTTGGTATTTCTGACAACATATTTTTATACCACAAAGAGTTATGACTGGATGTGACTCCTGCCAGTGCCAAAGACACAATATTTCACTGATGTCTTCTTTCATATCTCCGTCCTGGGCTTTCCTACACTTTGAGCTCCAGATTGGATTTGACAAGGACAGACTCAGAGGAGCAGAGATAACTGTGCGCAGTGTGCCCTTGTTCTGCAGTCTGCCTTGATATTTGTAAGCCAATTAACTAGATTAGAAAGCATGATCAATACAGCCACCTTATGCAACCCCGTTACTGTCAACTCATTAGAAAAATAACTACTGCCTGTCACAACAATGCCGATCCAGTGCTCACTTTTTCGCCCTGATTCTCACAGGATATTTTTTCCCCTCTTATTAGCCTCACTCTCATTTACACGTCTCATTTTTATTAAACATAGCTTAGCCTATGACACCTGAAGTGACAGCTTGTTTGTGGCTCCTTCCTCTTCAGATGGACGAGGTCTTTTTAAAGCCCCAGTCGATATTTTCACGGGTATTTAAATGGATCAACAGCTCTCCAGGTCGACATTGATTTTTGACCATTTGAACCTAGAGGAAACTGAGCCTTGAAGAGCCTGTAGAAGTTCACCCAGCCGTGGTCTGCTCTTGGCAGATGATTTTAGCACATGTGTATGGCCAACCCCAACCCCAACTCCACATCATCTTTTCTCAACAAGACCAACAACAAAATGCCGTTTTAAATCTCTTATAATCAGGTGTTTTCTTTTTCTTTTTTTAAAATTTTGTTTTAAAAGTCCCGACTCGGCCGTTTTCATTCATTTGGATCAAGTGAAAAGATGACAACGGGGTGAGATCATGTCCGACTATCTTTAGGGTTTTGTTGTTGTTGTTTTTTTATTTACTTTATATTATCAGTACACGGGATATATAATTTATCTTTTCTTATGCATTATTTCCAGCAGTTGAATTTTAAAAAGTAAAAATGAGTCCATTAATACAATTTAGTATTGTTGCTTACTTCTTCTTTTTTTAATCCTGTCTAGGTTTATTTAAGTGATATTGATATAGCTTAAAATGTACTTAATGAAAACTCTATAAATCTCTATATTTTGATAATCAGTTAATCGTGGAGATATTTTTCAGCTCAGTATTATTTTGCTTTTGGTTCCTGCTGTGTGATTATTTCTTCTTTGTCGTGTTTTGAGGCACCGTGAGCTGAATATGGTGCGGTTTTAAAGTCTCCTTTGAATCTGTGAAATTGCAATCGGAATCATCACCAACCCATTTTCTACCATTAAGCAGATAATTGTCATGTAATGAATATTTGATTAATTGAGAAAGTATGGCTTTTTCCGCTGGTTTTTTCTTCTTCTGGTAGTTACATTTTTGTGCCTCTGGCTCTCCGACGAAGCTGTTAGAAATAGCGTAGTTTTACTAGGTATAGCTTAATTTTGTTTCTGCTTTTGCGCCCACTGTGCAGAAAGTGAGTTTCCATAGAGTAGCCATAATGAGCATGGCAAAAGAAAGCCTGCACCGGAGTGAAAATGTAAATCCTGAAATCTGAAGACTACCCCAACTGAGGACGCATACGGGGATGCTGCTTATCTTCAGCCAAACGCACAGCCACTCGATTCGACGAGAGATCTCACAACACCCGCTGCTGATGGGATGCACTGTGCTACCACCAGTGCCCACGTTTAGGCGACAGCTCCGCACTCCTGCAGAACAAGCCTGTGTGGGAATAGAAGACTTAACTTGTCAGCGGGGGACGTGGGGATTTCTTTAGACGCACTCATTTGTGACTTACAGAATCTCGAGCGTCATTGTGATCTTTTTGTGTGGGGGATCGTTTTGGTGCAACGGAGGAGGGGTACCCGGTGGATACTACTGCTTGTTTTTGCTTAAAAGAAGCGCGCCCGGTTGGATTTGAGCTGCAGTCCACTTTACGCCAACTGCATTGCCAGAAGGAGAGGGGGTAAGATGTATGTATCATGAAACTAGGCGCCTGCGGCTTTTCTCATTCATTCTTTGATGGATGTGCGGACTTTAATCCACAAGTGGGGTCGTTCTTTGTGTTTTTAATCTACACATAATATCACTTCACAACTACAATGAGGCAACGTGTCGTGAGAGGAATTGTTGCCCGGAGAAGTGGAGCCACAGAGCAGGACAGTGACTTCCAGAGGATACCTGCAGACGAGTGAATGCCGTCTCTGATGTGGAGCTTGTCGCTGTCCGACGCGCGAGTGGTGCTGAAATTTGGATGATGCCTGGCCAGCGACTGCAAGGCTGCCGCTCCCTGCACCTCAACGAGGACAACGGCCGCTTCGTTTTGCTCGCCATTCTCATTTTAGTGTACCTGCTGTGCGGCGCTGCGGTCTTCTCGGCCATAGAGAGGCCCTCCGAGCTGCGGGCTCACGGGCGCTGGAACGGGACGCTTCTCAACTTCAGTGAGACCTTCAACATAAGCCTGCAGGAGCTGAACTCCTTCCTGCGGGAGTACGAGGCTGCCATCGCCGCCGGAATCCGGGCTGACGCTCTGAGGCCAAGATGGGATTTTACAGGGGCTTTTTATTTTGTTGGAACTGTGGTGTCGACTATAGGTGGGTGATTTCTGCAGCATTCACTAAATTCCCTGACCTCTTGGTCCATTAGGTTGCAGCATGTTGTTCTCTCGACAGCATACATGTTGGAAAACATGCATTAAAGCTATTCTATCTAAAACCACATACATGCCAACCCCACATAAAGCTTTGTGTTATTAAAAGAGGAAGAAGAAATTCCAGGGATGCTTGTCAGCCCATGCCGTGAAGACAGGAAACACTCGAAAGGGTCTTTGTTACTGAATTGGATTAGAAGTGTTTTATTTCAAAATGTATTCATGGTAAATAATGACATCCTTACTTTCTGTGTGGAAGTCACATGAGCTGGAGCTGCTTCCTTGGGGGGTGGCTTTCTTTCCACTGGCTTACATGCAGAATAAATGATCCAAATTATTGTGTTTTTCTTTCCAATCATGTGTTACATTTTGGCTGTGGGGGACTTTGGCACCGGGGACGGCATCTGACTTGTCTGCCATTTGGAACAGAACACTCATCCCTGGCTATAGGACAGCACCCATGGGTGCAGCTCTTTTTTTTGTTTTGGCCATGTTTCTGTTCAAACCAAAAGGAATGTCAATGAGAAGCCCCTTCTGCTCTCACCCCTCCTCCCCATTTAACATTTACTTGTGCAATAGGTCAGAAAAGAGCAAGTGTCCCTCCCAGGGCACCCCGAGGGCCAATACTGTGGTGCACTGCATGCCTGATGGGCTCCAACACCCCCCTCCAATCATGCACACCTGCCTTTCACACCACCACAGCATCACACCACACCCCGGACAGATAATGCCAAGCCACAGTTTACAGTGAGTAAATCACTAAGTGAATGCGAACAAGCAAATGAACACACTCCAGCAGCTGTCTGTCTCTGACCTTGGCCTAAACACACCAACACACTCTGTATATACAGCGTGACAGCGTATTTTTAATTGAATACTGTGGCATTGGGAGTGATAAGAGGAAGCTGATCCATGCGAGCAGAGAACCTGTCAAAACTTTATTTACTGTAGACCTGTCAGGAGAGCTTTATTAGTCCCTCTCCCTCCTGCTCCCAGATACACAAAAGTACAGACACAGAGCACTCAGGGAGCCCATGCACTCAGCTCACCGTGTCATGGGAAGGAACCACAGCAGCTGTGTTTGTGTACATGTCTGTGGCAGGTTGAAATCCTTTGTACTCCGGTTGTCAAACTGCATCACTTTCTTTACCCAACAGGCTGATGTTATAAACTGACTCAGCAGCTCGGGGGGAGGAGAAATGAATGATGTTGTGATTCTTTCTGCAATATTTTCTCTTTTTCATGTGTTTGCATGGATTTCTGTCTAGCATTTCATCCTCCTTTGATCTCAACCCACTCCCCCCACCCCAACCCTCTGGCTTGTGTGCTACTTTTTCTGCATGCTTGTGAGATGGCGATATAAAAGGGATTGTGGGGCCTCCCCACACAACTCTTTATCAGAGCGGCATCCCCCTGTGCACTCTAGACTTTCCTCCCAAACACTTC
Source organism: Hemichromis elongatus (assembly GCA_015108515.1). Taxonomy (NCBI): domain Eukaryota; kingdom Metazoa; phylum Chordata; class Actinopteri; order Cichliformes; family Cichlidae; genus Hemichromis; species Hemichromis elongatus. The sequence goes on along the minus strand of VUQR01012592.1, from coordinate 711 downwards.
CCGCCTCTGACTCTGCTGTGGCAGAGGCTTCAAATCAGCAGTGACTCTTTGCTCCCCTTGATGTGCTTCCATAGCATCACTTTGAAGAATGAAATAAAGCCGTGGCCACACGATGCATTTCTTTACCCTGGGATTTGGCTGGGTTCACTGGCCATCAGTGCTGCACACATTGTGTTGTTTTAAAATTTCTGGAAAGGCTGCAGTAAATATCGAATGCACTGCAGCTTTTTCCAAAGCGTATGTTGAACAAATGCAACAAAACTGGCACTGTGGCCCAGATTGAAGTCTCTGGTGTTCCCTCAGATTGGTTAAACTTTTTTGTATTTTCTATAGTTGGGTATTTCTTTTTTTCAGTGCAATGAAAAATGAAAAAAATGAAAGTTTGTCCAGCATTTATGCATATATGTAGCTGTGAGGAGCATATCTCCCTTCCACCTATATAAGGCTATAGGTGGGGGGAGCAGAATGAACCTGGCAGGCGTCAGATAAGACACTGATTAAACCTGAGATAGCATGAGCTGTGGTGGAGGTGGCTGCAAAGTAGCTTGCATTAAGTTAAGAGGGCTTAAATAGCACGGCCCATATAAGATTTGACAGTTGGATGCATAGAAGGGTTTCGACTGAGCCGTCACTTAATGTAGGCAGGAACTGAAAACAGCCTCCAGGATAGCAGCTGAGCATGGCTGCTCAATAGGCTTGATTTGGTGAGCA
>VUQR01012590.1:0-13105 GCA_015108515.1 Hemichromis elongatus | reverse complement strand
AAAGTATGAAAAAATAGAGTAAAACAGGATTCACACAGGCAAGTCCTGTAGCAACAGCTTTGCGCAGAGCAGATAAAAGGGAAATTATGAGATTGCACACATGCTTTTCATTTCCTTTAAATGATACAACCTCATAGGTTAGAAGAAGTGGCAAATGACCAACTGAAAGTGACAGTATTTGTGAATGGCAAGACAAAGCTAGCTTGACACTTTACCTGATCCTGCGTTCTTCATTTTGAGCATTTAGCTTCCAGACACACTTTGCAAAGTTTACTGAACACACGAAAGAATGATTTAGGGCTAACTAAATTGGCTCATGAATCATGTTTTGCAGGCCGGAAATGAATTTACCGAGACCCAGTGATATCACCGGAAACTTTATGAGTAAATTATTATACGAGACTTATTGTAGTTTTCTTGTCTGTAGTTCATGATTCAGACACAATCATTCACAATGTGTCAGATTGCCAAATTATAATTACATACTGCTGAATACACTACTTCCCTCCAGCCCCCGAAGGAATATCTGCTGCTTTATCACTGCAAACACACACTGCAGTAATCAGAAATGCTTGGATAGTCAGGAAGAGTGGAACACTTATTCTCTGTCTGTTTCTCCGTCTGTACACTAACTACGTTATTTAATGTTTGATAGAGCAACTGCCCAGATGCTGAGGCCCACAAAGCATCTCTGTCATTTATCCAATGTTAGATTGAGCCACTATAAAGCTGTATTCTAGAGAATGAATGGGATATAATGACAACATCCTTAAACAGCAACCATCATCTATAAATGGACTAATGGAGATTCTCAACATTTTGATAACTGTGGCAGAACTGGCGCATCATTCACATCAAGTGCTGTAATTTTTCCCCCTGGTATTTTCTCTGTCATTACCAAAGGCTCTCTCGACTATCGTGATGTATTTCTGCAGTGAGAATAAGTTTCTCCTGGCACTCAGCACCATATTCCTAACTGGTCTTTTCACTTTAATATTCACCAAACATTTTGAATATACCATGAGACTTGTGCCTCAGTGCGACTGCTGTAATTGCAGAGATATAATGTTCCTCATAAGATTTATGAGCTATTAATCTGTTCATGCAGAATGATTCATGAGTCTCAGAGTTGGGAGACATATGATTAGAGTTAATCATTTGTCATGGCTGCTGCAGACATAAGGCTTTAAGCTACAGATATTTCATCCAAACTGCAGTGACGGTGAATCCCGCAAAACTCCCCAAAATCTCATTTTTTGGGCCATGTCAAATCGTATAAGTTTTACAGCTGTATAATAGGTGCATGCTCATTGTACTACTTTTACTTGATATTTTGCCCCTATTATATTTAATGAGGCCTTTGCACTTTAGTCAAATGAGGCCATTAGTACACTTTGGGCCACATTTACTAAGTAGGGCAAATTAGCGTGAGGCTAGGCATCAATGTGAGTGGAAAGTTCAGAGGACGGTCTACTTACAATCTGCAAATTTATGAACACAAACACATCCTCTTCACTTTGATAATGACCAATAGAATCTACCAAGAGCCACACAAATTAGTGTACGGCTGCATACAAGGAGAACTGAGTAAGGGGGTGAGGAATCTACTAGCAACACAGGCTTTTTAGATGTTTTCAGACGAACAGAGTATAAGCATAGATTTGTCTTTCTCTTAGAAATCAGCAGTGCACTGCAGACCAAGGAAAAGCACAAAAGATAAAAAAGACTTCTATAAAATTGGAGGCATTAGCGGAGGAATTTTACAGTTTCAAACTGTCCCAGCTACATAAAAGAGACATCTGAAATACTACTGGGCGAGATCTTTGCGGCAGAGAAAATAAAAACGTCAAACCTCTCTGGTGCAGAAAGTGGAAGTAACATTTGCAGACCATATCACTCAATTTTGTCAGGTAGCCAATTTATTCTGCTTGTATTTATAGGCAGACTAACGTCAACAAGGGAAACACTGTGCACTGTCCATGGTCCTGAATGTAAAGCTACATTGAATGCTGAATATCTGTCTTTCTTGTTGGTTTATGTTCAAATTAAAAATAAAGTGAGTTTTAATATTCACATTTATTTCTAATAATTTATATGTTTAGAGAAAAGCTTCTTGTGGCTTTTACTTTTTTCTCCCTCATTGTCACGGCTGCTGGAGCGAGCCGTGAGGTGTTGAGAATAAAGGACCTAAGATGCAGGCACGACTGATGAGAGGGTGTGAGTTTATTTACAAAGTGGCCAGTTACAACAACAGGCAAAAAGGGTAAAGAGTAACTAAGACCTAAACTGGGAAAGCTAAGGAAATTAGCAAAAACCTTAGCCAATCACCTTGCATGATTAATTTAAATACCCTCCTCCACAAATGGAGGAATGTTTCATTCTGAAAGGGAATCACATGTCAATGCACATAATGCAGGTAAGATAAGTGCTGCTTGCAAAATAACTTTGTCCTTGCCTTTTCATTCTTAAATTTTCACTGGTCTTAACAAGAAGTGTTTTAGTGGCAAAAGAGGTGCAAACTATAAGTAAATCTGTTCCTTAATGCTGTAATACCACACACACAGCACTCATGACACCCCACTCACTTGAAAATATATTCTATTACACCCTGCTGAGTGGAATGAAATTACATTGAATGGATGGAGGGAAGTCTTCAAGCTAGCTGAGGCAGATAATTTAACAAAGGAAGTGAAGCCTGCAAGCTAGTTGAGACAGTCAATTTGAGTCTACCACTATATTCAGATGGCATACATTTCAAAGCAGAGAGAAAAGTATACCACGTGGTTTGTTGTTGTCAAGCAGAAAGCAAAAAAACAGAGCAAGATGACTATATGATTTAGGCAAATGTTGTAGTCTGAGTAACTATTACAACAGTATTCAGCTTAAAAGACCTTTTTGCTATTGTTAATATTTGGAAAGTGTTCAAAGTCACAGTCCAGCATTTTTTGACCCATCTGGCCCTTTGTTTGCTCTGTGGGTCTATATCAGTATCGCACCACAAAATCCTGTGCTCTCCAAGGACAAGTCACATAATTCCTACAGCTTTCTATGTTGGTGGGATTTGTCACTGGAAATTTGGTGAAATAACACATCTTGCTGTTTTCTTGGCAATAGTGCTATAGCTTTTGCTATAGCACTATTGCCACACCACTCATTATTCTGTCACTTGCTACCGTGGCTCTTCTTCAATATATATTTTTAAGCTTTTAAACTGTGCTCACAAGTTATTCTTACACCAAATTCCATACTGTAATGCATTTAGTTTTTCCTTGTGATGACGTGAGAGCTCGGAAGCCAAAAATCATATTTTACTATCACATAATAATCTATTCCACATGTGTTTGCTGACTGATCTTTATGTACTCAACTGTCTGCAACACAAGCAATCAATTTAAGCTAACAATGCCATGCCCACTGTTCTGTTTATCTGCTACTGTCTGCTAGATTTTCATCAGTCCTATCTACACCACAGAGCCCACCTGTAGTTTCTCATTTCACTAGGAGGAAAGTTTATTATCTCCACTCCCCCCACCACCCTTTTTTTTTTTGGCTTGAGCTTGCATGGATTGCGTGCATGGATCTAGACCAGAGACTAGATTCTAAGCATAATCTGACATGATTTGAAATTCAAAAGGCTCAGAGGAAATGCCTATGGGATTTTATTTTCATTTAAGGCTGTGGCATTGGAATATTGGGTTGACTGGGTTGTTACCATGCTAACACTTATTCATGCTGTAAAGAAACAAACAGAAAAACAAAGAGGACCTCAAAACACATTTGCAAAGTGGAGGGAAAGAAAAGACATTATTTCTTTTGAATGTACTGCAGAGCAGAGCACATTCACAAAGAAAATATCACGCCTGTGAAAATGTCAGTAGTTTGGTTCAGCTTTCCTCTGAGAGATGATACAGCTGAAGAAGCTCTGTCTTTGACTTTGACCTGAGCTGACCAAAACAGAAAGATCTGCTGCTTTCTTTCGTCCTTCTGTAAGTCAGGAAGAGGTTTTATCACACTCACTCTAAACCCCCAACACACAGGGGCTTACATACACATAGACTGTGATGTTTTATATTATATTTTTCATTAAAACCCCTTCATGGAGAAATGTTTTCCCTCACTGGCCAGTTTAAATTTTGTTCTTTTGTTTCAATCATGGTCAATCATGTAAAATATTTTTCTGTCTGGTCCTAACCTGTTTTAAAGCTGATGTGTTAATGGTGCTTCACTCAAGTACATTGTTGGTGATAGGTAGCGCCATTCATTACTTAGTGTAACACTGTATTATTTTACCAACATTTGGCCTTGTGTTTAACATGTGCTTGTGCTCGCAGTCTCTGTTTATTCAGTGTTTATTCAGCTGGAGTGTGTTGACGATCGTCCCCAGGCATTTACCAATTTACTCACAGATAAATTCTATATGGATCACAGCGACTGAAACGCACTAGCGATCAGATAGCAAAATTAAACAATTACCTTGCGTTTAGAACTCTGTAATTTTTCCTCTTTGCTCAGGTGTTACACAGGAAAAAAGTCAGGAAACCGATACAAACAAGTCAATAGCATCTGACATAATTCCTCTAGCTGAGATGAAGACTGCTTATTTAGTTTGCAAAAGAAAACACAAAGCAATCGATACTCCATCTCCTGCTTTATTTCCATTTTTTTCTAATGAGAAAATAGAGATTCACTTTATTAGGATCACTCGAAGCTGCCATGGCTTAAAATCAAGAGATTTGAATGCATTGAGACTGCCTTGTTTGAATAGTATGAAAACTAATCTATGCATACCCAGTGTTTGGTTTGTGGTTAATACTGGGCTTAAGGAAGGGTTTGGATCGGAGATGAAATGAGAGGAGCTAAAAGAGAAGTCAGAACTGGAACACACTGTCAGAGTCTGTATGCTATCTGCTGGGTAAAACTGAGATCTCCGCCTAATTTTTGGGTCCAAAGCTTATAATTAGCATGAGATTTCAAAACAAGCAAAGCTTTCATGCTGCAGCAGAACCTTCCAGACTGATCTCTAAAGCTGCTTTCCCTCATCACCATCACCAAAATGCTTCTCTTGATTATCTTTCAACAGTTGATCTTGCATCCCAAACCCAGAGAATTCCTAAGTGAATAAATCTGCTGTGGCACAGTTGTTTTAAATGCACAGGCAAAAAGAAAACTCCTCAGCGTCCCGTCAACATTCATGTCTTCAGCTTTTGCACTGGCAGCTTGCTAACCACCCCTGACTGCGCAAGGTCGGTGTGAGCGCTGGTTCTCTCGTGGTTACAGTGGGTTACCTTTGTGTAGAATGAATAGAACATCTGTGATCTAATAATATCCCTTCTACCATGCATATTTTATGTGTTTTCACAGCTATTTCTCAAATCTGCTTTGGTGAGTCATTTAGTCGTACATTTGGATGTCACCACATACCTTGGCAAATCAGGTTCCATTTCCTGCTCAAATTACTGCTCATGTTTAATTCACGTTCGATACATACATTCTAATTTGACCATACTTAATTATTTAACCAAAAGATGATAAACGATGAGAGAAACATTAGTTCTGTGACTTAATCATATGAGAGAATTGAATGCAGAATGTAAACTGTACGTTTGGCCACAATAATACCTGTGACATATTGCTCACACACCAATATACTTGCCAAGAAAGTGATAAATGAAGGGTTGTCAGTTTAAGATGTTTTTAATTTGTCTTTTTAACATTTATTTTGCTTTTGTAACAAATCAACTGAGTCATCAAACATCCTTTGCACCATGGCAGACAAATAGCACAGATGGTTATGACTGTATATACAAACATCATCTTGAAAATTAGATATAGTAGGTATTTCATATTTACTTACATGCACTCTAGAGATACCATTAACAAGAGCTAAAACAATAAACGTGGCAGGATCACAGGAGAAGGCTGCTTTTGTTTATTCTGTCTATCGGCTCAAATGTGTAATTTATTAGATCTAAAACTGAATAGTTGCTCCAGTAAAGTTAAATTTACATTTATAAGCATTCATTTGTGTTGCATTGCTTTTAAAGTACCTTGTATTCACCGTGTCTCTAAAGAACTTAAGGTAACAGGGTTGCTCGTTAGCAAGCTCTAATGAACTCTTTCCATTTGTAACAGTTGTAATTATTTCTAGGTGTAAGATGACTCTCTTTGGGACTGAAGCCTGATGACACCACCAGGCCTGCTGCAACAGGATCGTGCTGACAACTTGCCACACACAGATCTGATTACCTGCCACTGCGCATACAAATAAGTCAGTCAGGGTCACTGCCTCCCTCATCCATTAATAGTGGAAAGAGAGGTAACCTCATGTTTGCCTGTCAGTACATGGCACTCAGGTTCACAGGTATGACTAAAGCAGCTCTCATTCTCAGTCGCAAGCTCTCGCAGGACAAGTGTAAGGCATCAGAATCTCACATCTCTGTGCACGGACTTTAACACACATACACTTTAAAAGCTACGTATACTCCATTTAAATATGTCAATGATGGCTTACTGCCAGTAGCCTCTATAGCTATGATTGCACATGCAGAATTACTTGCCCCAAAGATACCTTGAGGCTACAGTAAAGCATTCCCCATGAATACGATAAATAAGCTACAGTTAGTTAAAATTTTTCTGCACATGTTTTGACCTAGAAAAGAAGGGTGGCACACCTTGGGGCTATTTTAAAGTCTTTTTAGTGTTTAAATGTTAGTTTTTATTTTATTTGAAAATTATTTAATTATAAGGCACTGCATGGCCTTGCAGCATTCACACAGGCTTTTGGTTTATGAATCAGGTAGCCATTCAGAGCACTCCCGTTGTTGCCTCACAAAATATAACTAAAATATTTTGGAATGCTTTTTTTAACTTTATTGCTCAGAGTCACTAAAAGCCTTCAAGAAGGCGAGAGAAGTTCAAGAATTTTATAAGTTTACTAATAAATAACTTTACGGCTTTGTAACACTACATGTATACATATGTATTTTTTTTTATTTATCTTTCTATTCTGTTTTATTTTATCAATAGGTCCATCCACCTTCTTTGAATTTTGAATCTTCAATAGTTCTCGTATTCAGTCCTGCAGCTTTTGTTGTGCATCAGCCTGTTTTCGTGTTTCATTTATGTCTCTGATTTGTTGGTCACTTGTAAAGCATTTTACAAGTGCTTGACTGATTCCATGGAGGCAAAGCAGGCTTAAACAATTCCATCAATAGGTGAAAACACAACTGCTCATTATCAAGGAATACCTAAGCCCCTACTCTGTCATTAGGGGATATGAGTTATCTCCCAGAAATGCCACACTTATAGAGTGACCCTCGGCAGTTACAACTTCCTTTACAAGTTTAGCTGCAGGGTGCAATGTAAGGGTTGCAAAATTTAACAAAACATGAAATAAAGAAAAAAAGGTTTTGCTCACATGCTAAGACAGAAACATGCCAAACAGCCCCAGGCTGTTAGTTGCCTTTGCTGACTGTATTGGCAGACAGTTTAGATTTTCTAACTCCCTGAATGATGAGCCAAGCCAGGGAAAATTGAATAGCTAATTGCTGAAGAGGGGAGTTTTGTGAAAAAGGTGTTTCTTTCTAAACATCCTCAGTAATGGTGGTTATTTGAGCCCGGATCTCCATATTGTCAGCCAACCTCTGATCCCAGTGTGCCTGTATACGCTGGCAGTAAACCCACCAAGTCTAGTTACTGACAGCTGGGCCTGCATTTGACAGCAATAGTCACAGTTTTAGGAAGAAATCAAACCAGTTTTAATGGAATTGGTACCTCAAAGCAGAAAGAGCCTAGCAGACTGTGCATTTCCAGCTGCTCAAACACCCCTCGAGACTCATGCTAAACACTAAGATCCTCTAAGCAACGCTTGTGGGAATTCACAACAGTGACATCACATCAAACAACGCCAGCCCTTAATATGCTGTCATTGCGCACAATGAAGTGTGGGGCAGTGAAACAGAAGTGAGAACTTCCCGCAAGTAGTCTTATCCCATTGGTCCCAGTGAGCCAGATATTCTTCAACACTGGCTGATTCCAACCTGGGAGTACTTGATTATCAGGCATGTCTTTGTGCACGCTGTACAAAAACATCCCAGTGCAGATGTTAAAGGCATGTGTGATGTAATCAGAGCAATTATACAGAAGAATGTATTTGATAAGGGTTTATTTAATGACGCTGGATTAATGACGCAAGTACAAAGTTAATTACTGTGTCAAACCTTAATGAGAGGAAATAACAACACTTTGTTTACTCATAGACAGACTGAATTTATTACAGAGTTATTAATTTACTAAGTTAAAATATAGGAAACTTCCTCTTTTATTCCAAGGTTTATTCAATCTTTTTGAAGATTTTAAACAAATATTCTGTTCTTACAAACTTACAGCTAATCTGATCTCAGAAGGAGGTAAGATGAGAATAGACTGCCTAGCAGTGCTCTGGTCCCTTGGCTAGCCAGAATGCCACCAGCAGTCTATTGCAGTGGAGGGGATTGTGTTTTGGTTGCTTATGAATTTTCATTCACTTCTTTAACTCTCCAGTGCCGATCTCGTGTGATGATGTAACACATAACAGCAGAAAGTAAACCACATGCAGTTTTACTGTCTTATCACTTTGAGGGAAATTACACATTAGAGGAAGACTTTTAAATCAGATTATAGCATTAAGTCAGTTAGACTTCTAGAATAAGTATCTTAATTAGTTGAGAGTGTTAGTAATAAGTTTTAGCTTCTTTGGTGTTAATTAAATTTAAAAAAGGTGGCAACACTGAGACAACCCCCAAAAGACGAATGGTTTCACAGGTGGAGGCCACTGTTTTTCTTTTTTTACTCCTCATCTTCTCTGATGCTTTTTTCACTAGTTTAACATTTGGCTAAGGTCGGTGTAATAAGAACAACTCTGGGACAATTCATCCTTCTGTAGGTATTTATTTTTTATTTCCATCAAACAACGCTACGTCCTTTTGTTTCAAACACTTTCCCATATTAGTGTAGATCCAGCATTATTTTCCCCAATGAGATCTGATGCCTGTTCCTTTATTTTTTTTCAACAGCATATAATCCCACTTCACTTGTACTAGTAGCAGCCAGTTATATCAACTTCTGCATGCTAAAGAACTTTTTAAAAATACATTTTAAAAAATACATTTTAGTTACAATATAACATTATTTCCTCAATTTAACAGTAGTGTATCGTAGCACAGACTCTAACCATCTGTTATCCTGTTGCTAAATGGCAGTTGATGAACAGTTGGTACTGACTGGAAGGAGGCCCATTTGTTAGCATGGGCTCAGAGTGAACATGTGGAGAGTCAATGTAACATGTACCTGCAGTCGATCTCTGTGTAATGGAGTCATAATCATTGCTGCTCTGGCCATAAATCTCAATCAGACGACTCAGCTGCTATTGCATATTCTAAAAGGTACAATATGTATAAAGCTGGGTAGATAATGGCATAATGAATCACACAGAAGTGTAATGATGATGTGAATTATGATGACAGTAAAGGCTATGATGATGATGATGGGTGATGATGATGATGATGACCCTGATGGTTATAGCACATGCTTATGGGATGAATCACACACTAACATATTACAGACAGACCCCAACAGAGGCACACTTCCAGTACTTTTAACTGATTGATTACATTTGGTCTGCTTTTGAAGGTAAAAACTAATCAGCGTGCAGCTGAATGAATGAAAATGGCTCAGCAGAAAAAAATCATCGACGTGACCATTTTTCCCACATCCATTTTTAACAAAAAACAGCTATGAGCTACATGCCAGTTGGTGTGTGTGTTCTCGTTTGTGTATGTGTTTAATGGGTTGTTTCAGTAATCAAAAGCAGCATATGGGCAGAATTGAAAGCACCGTAAGAAGAACGTGGAGTGGCTGGGAGCAGAGTTAGAATGATTAAGTAAGGGATAGAGGAACACTTGTTAATTTTTCTTTAGTACTTTGAGTATATGGGCCATTTAATGGGAAATCATTAGTTTTAAAGGCAGTTTATCAAAATAAGCACATATGAAAATTTAGAGGGGAACCAAAGTCAGCCAAAGTCACATCGTGAAGCAGATGAGCTGACAGCCTGATGCAAACAGAATATGTTGATGTGCTGTGGGTGAAAAGGGCTTATATTTTATGGAACACTGCAACAAGTTTGAGTGTAAAGCTAAAGTACACAGTTTGCCATCTGTGTTCATCTATTTTTGCTTTCACATTGCATTTTGATGGAAATTTCTTATGCATATTGTCTCACTCATTTGGGTTCAGTCCTTCTTCAGCAATTAGCAGCAATTAGCAATAATTTTGTCATTTAAAGGCTATTTTAAATTATATACTCATATTATATACAATTCTGATAACTACTGGTATTGTTTGATGTTTATTGTTTAGATTTAGATTGGTAAGTTTGTTCTTGGTTCTCATTTAAATTCAGAAAACACTTTATTTATCTACTGATGTGGAGAAAATTTTCAGTTGGCCTGTATTTTATTTCTGTTTTGAGTTCATTTGTGTTTAGTGTTATTCTAACTTCTGTGTCTTTCTTGTATTATGTTTAATGTGTGTTTCCTTTCTTGGCCATCTTTACTTCATTTCGATTCTGTACTTTCAGTTTTTGCTGAAGGTCTTCATTTTCATGTGTACAGGTATATTTTGGTTATTTCTGTTATTTAGTTTGCTGTTTGTGCTACAGATCTACTACACCTGTATTCAATCAATATATCAGACATATATATTTAGGGCTGAAGCCATTCATTGAATTATAAGCAAAACTATCTATATTTTACTGAAAGTCAATGCAGAGATATGGAAGATGTTAATCTCTTTCTTCCTGTTTTTGTTAAACTTCTAGCAGCAGTATTTTCAGTTAACTGTAGACTGTCTAATAGTCTTTTTAGAGCATTGCAGTAGTCAACTCTACAAAAAAATAAAGGCAAGAATAAGCTTCTTTAGCTCTTGCTGGGGTGCATAATCTCTCAGTTTAGCTATCTGAGATGCTGACAAACTGATTCAGTTAGAGTCTTTATATGGGCAGTGAACCTGAGGCCACCATCCATGATTGCACTACGATTTTTCACATAGTGTGAGTTCGTTAATTGAATCTCCTCTCCAACACTTTAGATATTAAGTCCACATGGACCTATTCTTCCACACTTTTTAATGAGATGATGCAGTCATTTAGAAAACAGTTTTTAGCCTTGACTTGCTTTTTATGTTTACATCACCTGATTCCCTGCTGACATACTGTGTGATACTTCACATCTAATTCAGTGTGACAAAGGTAACAAAATGTTGTATGATTTATAAAGTCACACCAGTGACCATGTTTAGCCAGTGAAACCCACATAAAAACAAAAAGACAGCCTTAACTCTCACAAACCATTTCACTCTTTTGATTTATCCTGCAAGAGCGGCATGATAAGATGGGATGAAAGGGTGCTGCAACAGAGGCAGAGTAAGATTGATGATATGCAAAAAGATCAGTAATTGAATTTTAGATCACTCAGGTAAGTTTGCTTGTTTTTGTTTCATGCCACACATGCAGATACTTTACACGTACTGAAACGCGGGGCTTTGGACAAAGAACATTTTTTTGGCTACACATGCAGCCGAGGAGGAATTTGAATATCATGACCTGTTTTAGAATTCAGCAGAATCTGACACCTGCCCTAGATTATGCTAATATCCAGGAAAATAATGACAAGTGCTTCTGGGCTGAGAGTTATCAATTCATTTCAACTTATCCAGTATATTCTTTTGCATGTCTGTTTCAGCACATATGCATGCCCAAGGCAACATACTGAAAAAGTATAAATGCTTCATACTGCTGTGAATTGTTGGTGAACTTTATGTTAAATTCAGACATTAATGCAATCAGGCAGCAGTATTTTCAAGACTCGAATGCAGAAAGATAGACAGTCTAATTGGAATCACTGTAAACGCTTATCATTTTCATATATTAATGAGTATTGCTATGGAGAATAATTGAATTAATCTATACTGCTTAGCTTATCATTCAGAACGTTATTCTTGGTTAGTTAAAGCTGGAGATTAAACTGAAATGAAGGTCACATGAGTCATCTAATGTTATCAAGAGAATAAAAAGTTTCATATAATTGGTTATGAGTGTATTGACCCCTCTGACCCAAACGACTCTGACTGCCACTTCACTTCAGAGGCATGGTGCCTCCTACAAGATGAACAGCAGCTGGCAGCCCACATATACTTGTGTAAAAATATACAACATGCATGCAGGAACAGTAGTAGCAGCATAGGTCCCACCCTGAGGAAAACATCAAGTTATTATTGTATTCATTTCTCACCATTATTTTGACCTACCTACTTACATAAACATCATTAACAGGCAACTGTTTATGTGTATGGTCCCTACATGAATAAAACAGGTTTACATTCATCCATTGTACATGACAGAATAAACCATATATTCATAATTTATTCCAACCTGGTAAAGTCCCAATAAATGCAGCTATTGTTGCTTCACATATGACACAAACTCTGCCTGTCTAATTTAGAGAGCTCTTAAAAAGCAATGTCTATGGTACAAGTGACGCACGCTTTCTACAGGCAGCTGCTTCTTTTGTTCCTAAATTCTTGTAAACACTTAGTCCTGTGCTTATATATGCCCACAGGATAATAACCACCACATTTAGATATTTAAGCATCTAGGAAAGTCTCTCTGTAAAAGTGTGGGGAATTTCAATGCCATTGGCAAGACACGTCTTTGTGAGCTCCCTTGGGCTCACTCCAGCATTTTGTGTATTCCACATCCTACAGCATAATGGGATTTGTGTAAACTCTTCACCAGCTGACGAATATAAAATTAGACGTAAATTCCTCATCTCAAAACTATAAGAAAACGGTTACTGCAAAGTAGCTGAGTTTAAATTGCAAATTCCATTGACTGCCATCAATGAGACCAAAGACCTACTGATACAACCGCACAGGAAGAAGCGCTGACAATGACTAAGGTTTATAGCTATATATATATATATATATATATATATATATATATATATATATATATATATATATATATATATATATGTATGTGTGTGTGTGTGTGTGTGTGTGTGTGTAA
>VUQR01012589.1:0-12561 GCA_015108515.1 Hemichromis elongatus | reverse complement strand
TTCACACTGGAGATTTTTTTTTTTTTTTTTTTAGATATACACTGACATCTAGTGGTTACAATGCAATAATACAACAATCCTGACAGCATGTCATTACAATGGAAGTTCTGCTCCAGTTTTATATTAGAATGTTGCTTATGCAGTGATGCATTTGTAATTTAAAATGCGTAATAACTGCATAATGACACATAACAGCTACAATAAACTGTGGATTGTATCAACAACATATAGTATAAAATATAAAATTGTATACAGTCTGCTAAGTTGAGTTTTACTTGTAAACAGCTTTTCTACTCTGTGAACTTACATTTCCAACTACAGGCCATATTCATTCATTCATTCACATTCCCTCAGCACTTAATTATTATACCTTCAGGCACTTTCTATCCCACATTCAAATCAATGAACCTGGGGCAATTTGGGGTTTTAGTATCTGGCCAAAGAATAGTTTGATGTGCTGACTGAATCGAACTGCTAATAATTTTCATCTTATTTACATGAAAAATCAACAAGTTTTCCAATTACTTTTATTTTTTTGACTTTACAGGACCAAACTGGAAAAAAACGTTTACACAAACTGACACATCTGTGTGTGATTTACTCCCACATCCTCCACAGTACTACAAAAATATTAAATATTCAACTAAAATTTTATGACAGAAAACAAAACAAAGAAAAAATGCACAGATGTATTTGGAGTAAACTGCCAGACTTTTGCTCAGAACTAACAAAAGTTACAGTTGACAAATTTCAAAATGAAGAATCGCACATATCGCTCAGCGTTACATTTGGTGATCCTTTTTAGACAAAGACTACAAACAGTCACAGATAACTAAAATGATCCGATGGTGTTTAAACTTATGAGTATTCTTAGCTTTGGAACTAAAACTGGACTTTTTACCTGATCCAATGTTCTGAAATAGCCTAAATATCCTGTTAAATCAAATTGTGACTTGAAAAAGAAAATGCCAAAATAACACCTATTAAACGCTGGCTCTCAGATTACAAAAGTTCTCTCTTGTTCCCCATCCACATGTTTTACAAACATAATTTGTCCCATGTGAGTGGATGATGTTGACGAAGAGATTTTATCTCTTCTGTGGGCTTGTACTGGAGCAAACCCCGCTTCACACCAGGATGTAAGCGCAGTTAGCCCACCCTGAGAGGTGGAGCTACAAGGACAACGCCATCACCTCTGACAAACAGCATGGGGATGTTTCTCTTGGTAGACTGAAATGAGACAAAGATTTAGATTTTATACAATAATAATTATCAATAATTATCCAATAAATGTGTTTAACAACAAAGACTAAAGATAGGACTGCTTACAGATGTTAAAAAATTGAATTACTTCTTTTTTCGTTAAAATCTTCCCTGTGATTTTCTAAATAATGTTAACCCGTGGTAAAACAGAACAGGGTACAGACTGAGCTTTTGAGGCCATGATATAACAAATAGTCAGTTAAATATTATCCATTATGTACTGTCCGTTATGTACTGTCCGTTATGTACTGTCCGTTATGTACTGTCCGCCGAAACAGGCCAACTTCAGTCCAATGCCACAATATACCACCAGCACCATAGACCAAAACCGAAAGGGCATCGGGACTGGAAAGAAAAGGATGCGGCACCTTGTAGAGTTCTTCATATGTCTCTTCATCGATCTCCACTGTCGTCACCGTCTCCTCTACGTCACCAAGGATCATGTTCAAGTGCTGATCGTAGGCCTGGGACAAACAAGAACAAATAAGAGTGTAAAGCAAAAGAGCAGGCCAAATCTTCAAAAGAAACTGAAGTGCTTGTTTTCAAAAAGTCCTCCTAGCGGCCAGAGTCACACCTGTAGCACGCAAACAAGAACAACAACAAAAACAGCACAAAGCTCACATGAAGTCGGCCTCTGAGCTCGCGGTCATTCCTCATCTTGACGTAGATTCGCTCATCTAGACTGAGCCTAATCAGATCAAGTGGCTCCTCAACTGTGTTTGTAGTTGGTTGCTGCAGTACACAGAAAAAAAATTATACATGTATATTTGACATATCAACAGGATATTAACATTCAACCACCTATCTGGACAAAAAAGCAAAAGTGTATTGCTCCTAACATTTCAACTTCTATTGTTTCTCAGTTCTTTTCCCCTTGATAATGTGGAAAACGTGTGGGACCATCACTAGCTTAAAAATGTTACATTCTAAAGTTTGGACATATTTAATGATTGCTATCTAGTTTTAGCTACATGTATTTCTCCATGTTTATCTACTACTGATAAAAGCTTTAAACTTTCACTGGTATTCCCTAACATATCTGTAAGCAGTCCTATATTGGAGTACACGCTAATATGAAAACGATCAGTTGTATTTTAAAATAATGTTAAATGAAACATGCAGGATATTTTCTGATGTGGTCGAGCAGAAGCCACAAAGTGATCTGAGATGCAATGACCCGTTGCTTCTTCTACCCACTCGCTTTCTTTCCAAACTCCTTATGCCCAAAACAAAACAAAAATTAAATTACTGTAATATAAATTAAAAACAACAAATACCCTCATGTAAAAGCCTCTTCTGAAGTTAGCGTTTTCTGTGACAAGAATAATCAAATGATTGCCATTTCTAAATAACATAGAAAGGGAGACCTTACGAGCAGTTTGGGTGCAAACAGCCAAAATATTTGAGGTAAATTGGAGAAAAGTCGTCTTCCACGAGCTCACTGAGTTTTCAGTGAGTTGCTTAATGTTCAGCCTAAACAGTTGTGAACTGCAACTTAATTCAGAGACGCTTCAGCCCTAACTAACCCAACTTTAGACTAAAAACAGACAAAGAAAATTAAACGTGAACATACATTAGCGGTAATCCTGCGCTAATATGCGGGAAAGAAACATCTATAAGTCTGGCCTCTTCCTGAAGAATAGAAAATCATACTGGCGGTAGCATTTACACGCTAGGCAAGCTAAATCAGCTAGCTTTTGACAGGCCCCTCCGCGCTGTTACCACATCAGGTATGAACAAAATAACACGATAAGCTCGTTACATCAAGTGTATAACTAAAACTGACTCCTCTACACTTCTGGGATAATTACATGCACGCTTCTAAAAGAGCAACAGCAGAATTGCACGCAGCTACACCAACCTGCTCAACTTCGTCCGCCATGATGTTTGAGTCTGCGTCGAGTGAACGAACCAGTGCGGAGGTTGCCAGGTCTGCAAAAAAAAGGGGTTCTCACACGACACAAAGCACGCCTCCTGAAAAAGACTGTAAACAAATCATAGCGATGGAAGAAGGATAGGGTTACATTACTTAATCGAATAATTACATTTTAATGATTTATGTTGTTACAACCCTCGCCCCACAAAAAGTAATTAAATTAAATTAAATTAAATTAAATTAAATTAAATTAAATTAAGGCCACAAGCCAGTGTACCCCAGTGGGGAGGACAGTTGGCGTATCTTCAGAGGAGCAGAGGAGAATTTAGCTAGATAGCATCTGAGATTACATCAGGGATCTGCTTGTTTTCAGTGGTGATGGACAGGTTTATAGTGGAGGTCAGGCAGGAAAAACTTTGCAGATGAGATGTGATCTGTAGTGAGAGTAGGAAGCAGGAAGAGAGGTAGAAGTATGCTCTTGAGAGAAGTGGAAGGAAAGAATATAAATGTGCAAATGAGAGGGAAACAGGTGTAACAGGGAAGCTGCAAAGAGCAGAAATAGTGAAGGTAGAGGGGTTTGCATACCTGGGGTTTACCATGGATTGACATTGGACCCTGAGGTGAAAAATAAAGTGCAAGGTGGAGACACATATCAAGTTAATTTGTGACAGAAAGATAGCAGCAGCTGGCAGCCTCTGAAACCCTATCCCAGAATTCATAGCACAGCCCAGCCAATTTGTTTCCAACAATGGTGGCAGTTTAACTTCTGAAACTTCTTTTTAGCCTCAGTCTGCCTTTTGGAGGTCACCAATGGAAAATGAGGTAATGAAGTTAATGGGATAAATAAAGTCTAAGGATAAACAAATTAACCGATTTAGATAGGGGGCAGGCATAGTGTTGTAATCCCCCACCTCCCCCATTTTGATTTTTATTAAATCTTATATATTTTGTTTTCTTCTAATAAATGATGATTTTATATATTTATTATAAAGCTACCAAGCTGTATAACGTAATTAAATCACCATCAGCTGCAAAATTAAATTGATAAACTGATTATTATCCAGTAGTATAACATGACTGAATCGTTGTACTATTAACTTGATTTCTGTGCTTTGGAGCATATAACAAATGTATACTGGAGCATAGGGCTACACACCATCCGTAAAATTGTGTCCAGTGTTTCTAAGCCACCTTTGTATTTATGTCTGACCAAATATCTAGCATATGCCCTTTTTCTTGACATCCACTGCGTTTTTCTTGGTCTTCATTCTGACACACCATTAAAAAAAACAAAAAACAAGAAAAGCTGAATTGGCCTCTAAACTTTGGTGTTAGTAGTTTTCTTAATACTCCCTCACTATGATTTAAATTTGATTTACCCAAATATATATAAAAACATGAAATAAATTGCATTTCTTTTTAAATCGGTCAGCACTCTACTAATACGTGCGGATGAGGGTAAAGTGCAAACCTGGCAACCCAAATGGGGACGCTAGCAGTTACTCTGTCCTTTTTATTGCCCCTGTCTGCTTTTCCAGACTTTTCCATCCCCCACATCTCCGTACAGTGCAACGGCAGATCAGAGGTAGGTTATTAAACCTAAACTATTTATAGATTTCCGTCCCTTTCCCGATTCTTATGGCTCGTTTCTTTACGAAATTTAAACCTTTCTGATGCGACGTATTCTGTCTTGTTTTTTTTTGTTTTAGTTGATGCAACGCAACAAAAGTTTACAGTCAGAGATTCGCATTAACAGGTCATTGTGAGTTCATATTAAAACTAATACTTTAATATTAAAGCTATAAGGCATACAGTACAGGTAAAAACCACAATATTGGCTTCTTTAAAGAGACTGCGCCGTATAACTCTCAATTTATCCAATTTATTAACTGACTTTAAAACTGCAAGAGTCGCAGTTTAATTCACAGTAATAGAGAACTAAAGCTGGTTTTACTGAATTAATCCAAGCAGGAAGGCATTCATTTCCGGACATTATTCATTTGTATGACTTCATGTCACTGTTGTTACACTGGGCAGGTGCCACGTGTAGGATGGGCAGTTGTCCCACTTCATATCCAAGTGCGCAGTAGTAACCGTTATTATTACTGTTGTTGTCATCGTCGTCATTGTTGTTCCCGGTACTCTGTCCACATGTTGAGATAATTCCCAAATTTTGCTTTAGTTGTCAAAGGTCAGAAGTGCAGAACAGACACTTTACTAATGTATATGAAGAAAGTCGGTAATGCTGACATCATGACTGAAGTTTAGGCGAGCTGCCTGTGCTATACCCAAGAAGGAAAACTGTATATAGATATTGTTATATCCCCTTTGTATGCCTCTGACTGTATCCCCAGTAGAAAAAAAAATCTCAATTTAAATATAAATTTTTGGCATAGTATTTTAGTGAAAACTGTAATAAGATGACCTTTCACCACAGGAAATATGACTACAATTAACAGTATTAATATTTCTCATATACAGAAAAACTTTTTGTTTTACAAATAGTGGAAGTTTTTCACTCTTTTTCTCATCTTATTTTTCTTCTCTAAGTTTCCTCTTTTTTCTTCTTCCTGTACACGTATGTGTGTGATTACACATCTGCGTCTGTGCGCCTCCTCTCCCAGTTCAGCCCAGTGCTCCATACTGGGTTTGTGTGTAGGCTGAGGAGGCAGAGCAAAGCAGTGCTGTTACCCATTCCACCCTCAGCTTCAGCTGGCTGTGTGGTGGAAGAAGTCCCTGCTACAGATAACAACCTGCGTGGCCCAGTGCTAGGACCACTAATTGCACTCAGTTTCATTTTTGTAAAGCTTTTAACGTTTTGTGAAAAAGCAGGCACTATGTCTGCTCTTGTGTGAGTGAGTTTTTTTGCATGCTTGTTTTGCTGCTCTGTCATGTCTAAACCAGATAAAGGTGTGTAATTGCCATTAAACGTTAGGCAGCTGGTGGCCTAGAAACTGAAACTGGTGCCTAAACTCACAATTGTTTTGTTTTGCTCACTTTCTCCTTGTCAAGGTCCTCTGTGAGTGCTACCTGGCGAAAGATGGCGCTAAACGACAGGAAGGCAGAAGCTGATGTCATCATTTGTTGAAGGTCAACAGAGAATCTCTGGGAGTAACTGTCACTGCAAATCAGTCGTGGTAACAATAAACACGACAGTCAAAAAGGGTGATTTTAAAACATTTTCTCAGGAGCTGCACCTACTTTTACTGCATACAAGTTTTTTACTGATTTCAGAGGAGCAAAACTGAAATTAGCATAAAAAGCCAAACGATTATGCAACTGATTTATCAGATGTTTCAGCTTTGTACAGAAGTTTTATTATTAAATAGAACGATAAATTATTTTTGTAGCACATTTCAAATAATAAGAAGCACATATCAAATATTTTTTACGCTTTGAACACTGTACAAAGTTGTTGTCTGAATGTGATACATAAGCTATAAAAGTTATTATTTTTTCCACTTTAACACATTGTTGTAAGTGCTACAAGGTCTTCTGCTGTAGACCTACTTTACTGTGTGCAGTCCACAGTGTCTGCGTCTCAACGGTGTTCCAGCAGACACAGCACCAGGGTCCAGTTTCACAAAGCTATTTTAACCCCGTCTTAATTTTGATATCGCACACGTGTAGCTCACTCATTTTAAGGCTACAAAAAATTACCCACCCTTATGCCAGCCAAACATTTTCCCTGTAAACGACGAGTGTCACCTGGCCACCAGCTTTTCATGTTTCCATCAGTGACCACTTCATCACATGACTGAACATGCCTCATATCATTGATTGAGTCTACACTAGGAAGCGCTCTTATTGGTAGTTGCTTCAATCACAAACCTCAAAGTTAAGAGGAGGTTTCATGGGAGACCTGTCTGTCATCACTTGCAGATACAGGATCTTACTGACTTTCTATTGGCTATCAAAAAAAAAATTTCTATATATATATCTTTGACTAATTCCATGTAAACCCGAAGCTTTGTAGTGTAGGGTAATTATTTCATATTCATGCTTCTACTCCATTTCCTGCTTTTTATTTCCTGTTTTGTAACAGTGGCATTGTGTTTTTCTGTATACACTTGTTAATTAAACAAATAAACACACATCGCTGCTAATCAGTTCTCATGTGGACAGTGAGAGTTTGACAACTTCCCTGAAATGAGGTCAGTGATATCATATGTATTGTAGCCTGATACAAATAATCACATATTACAAAAATCCCAAGCAACAACGTGCAGCTGAGTGCTGCCACAAAAAGGTCTGCATAGATCACACAGCATAAACACAAATACTGAAAAAGCTAATAGTTTAAATAATTATAAGCTTAATTATAACTGAAATCAATGAAAAACTAATCCTTTCATTTATAAAATGCCTCTCAAACCAGATTTGGATCATCTGTCTCCATCCTGCCCTGTTCCTAGCATCCTCCTCTGTCTTACCGACCCTCGGTATGTCACTGCATCTGTGGCTCTTATCTGTATTTTCTTGTTTCCAAATGTAACTTTTACAAATTGGAATAAGCTCCATTCGAGTGGATGGCTGGATGAGTAAAGCCTATTTTCTTTTTGAGATCAAGTGACTGCAGTGTCATTCATAGCCACAGCAGGGCAGTGTTGGATCACACAAATACTTTAGAGTGCCTCTTTCTATTCAGTCTGAGCTTCCAATAAAATATGTGTGAAAATTAAGTTGAGGAGAAAGAAATCAGGAAAACAGTCTCATATATGACACTGACAATTTATTTATATTGCACATGTGTTTAACAAAGGTTTTTTTTTTTTTATACAATGGCTTAAAGCAGTGAAATCAGTCTTAAGCCATTTATATGTTATATATGCATCCTATAGGCCCAGTGAAAATGTAAAAAGTAATTATAAAGAGTGAAGTGCAGCTATTTAATTGTTTAAACACATAGTGTACATGAGCCAGCGGAAAGCAGCACTTTAGTTTATTTATCCCGGTTTATTCCTGATAAAGCTCAAAGCTGTGGGCGGTCTCGTCAATTGTCCATACCAGTTAGTTATTATACATTGTTGGTTATAATATGCTTGGATTTAACGTTATTACATTTGTAAGTTCTGATTTCAATTCAGTTTAGTTTCATCTAGTTTGTAGTATTTTTTTTTCTCTCCACAATAACTATGAAAACAGGAGCTTTTTGGCCCATTTGTTGATGCAGAGTGTTTGTTTTCTGATCATGTAACATGTTTTGCACTGATTGTTAAAACAGAAGAGGAGGCAAAGGCAGGGAGCTGGTATGAACCAAATGCAGCTGTCCAGTTTCATCATCCTGCAGTCATGCGCACGTGTGCACACACACACACACACACACACACACACAGACAAAACGCCTTAAACACTCACAGCAGATTCACACCTTGTCACCACCACTGCTCACTTCATTGTTTCATGAAGATTGACGCATTTACATGAACAACACCTTCTCCATCTGGATGAGGACATGCAGCTAAAGAAATATGACACCAGCTCTGCTGCTTGCGGAGACTCGTGTCTCTGTGTGGCTATATTCATATAGTCTGTGATATTCTGACACTGACCCAATTAAGACAAAAGTCAGCCACGAAAACAACATTTTATGAGTGCTTAAAGATGGAATAAGGTAATTCTCCAAAATATTTGGCTGTTAAAGTAATTCCGATTAAAGCGCTGCCTAAATTTGTATCATGCAATCAATGGGGCATCAGATTTAACATTTTATAGTTTTAACACTGTAGGTTAGTGAATAAAACACATGAATACAAATTATATGATATTGTTTTGTCAGTCACTTTATAGGGTACTGACGGGAGGTCAAAGGGATTTTTTTTTTTTAAACATTAGACCTTATCTGACAAAAATGACTGATGGGAAATTATTCCACATTATGCGTCATTTATTAAAGGACATCCAGTCACTTTGCAGCTGCACTAAACAACTTGTCATTCATGCAACTCTAAGGTGGAAAAATGTTAATGATGTCATCAAAAGGCACACGCTGCACTGATGTCAAGCCTTCCAAAAAAGAAAAAGTGAAATAAGAAAAAAAGCCATTGTTCGCCTTTCCATTCTCAAAGGGGCAAAGGGCTCAGTACTCTGTGTGTTCAGTGTGAGTGACCACCACCACTTCATTTTGCTCAGGCTCGCTAAATCTAAAGCATCACAGTACACGTTGTTTTTGTGTATTTGGAGGGTAGTTAAATTTAGCTCAGATAATACCACAACAACCATGTTTAGCAGTTAGAAAAGTGTCTTTGTGTCTAAAAGGACTCCAATTTAAGTCTAAAGATGTGCTCACAATGAACCATAACATTTCCAAGCTTGTTTGAGCTCCAAGTTTGGTTTGTTGTCTAGTGAGCTCCCCGTGCCCTTTGCCCGCTTGCAGTTAAGAGAACCACACTCTTAACTGCCGGATGTTTGTAGTAATACCAAATGACTCATCAGTTTTGTAATTAACATCAATAAATGAACAACATGTCAGTGGTTTCCTATTTAAGCCACCAAAATATCAAATCATGAACTCTGTTGTGCTCTGCAGAAAGACTGTAATAGAAAGCACGAGAGAGAGAGAAATTGAGATCCTGAGACAAACGGAAGCTCGTAGCTTTCTCAGTGTGCAGGGCGTGTGCAGGCCAGTGGGGAGTAGGGAGGTGTACAATCTTGTTTGGGAAAAGTACAAGGTAGCTGTGTCGAATGCCCTTGAAGTCCTGCTTCAAAGCTTTGACATGAGCATTTTGGCAGTTTGTGTAAAGGCAAAGTGTTTGAGAACCTCAGGGCACCTGCATGGTTTTTTTGGTAGCATGATGTCAATCACAAAGTAGTCCCAGCCTTTACATAATTTACATAATTAACTTCATTATGTGAAACTAACAATTAAGACTTTAAACACATGAGGAAAATTCAAATGACTTGCAGGCACATTCTTATGTAGACTTTTTTATATCTGTGTTTCTTTTTGCAGTGAAAAGCTGTACTGGCTGTTAGAAAGATTGCAGATTGAAGGCACTTCCATGTTGGCGGCACGCTTCGGGCCCAAAGCCTAAAGTTGACCTAATCCTGGACTCCACCGGTGGAGCTGCCCAGTGATGAACAGCTGATTTTTTATTTTAGAACTTCCTGAAATCTCCACAGCTGTTGTGTTTGTTGATTGCTGCCAAATTTACTTCATATCCTGATATCCTGGGTGACGTTATTTACCAGCTGATCTTTGCTCCAGTTTAGAGCCAAGCCTGATGGTGGAAGGTCTGAGTCCAGACAAATGACATAATAAACATAGTGCTTAAAACACGGTGGTTTCAAACTACCGCATCCTATCAGCAGGCTGCTCTCAATCTAAAAATAAGAAGCAACCAGGGTGATGTGACACCAACATGTGTCCCTTGTCTGGTGTTATTGTTTTGGTCGTTCTGTCACAGGCTGTCGTCGTGCGTCATCTTCTTTTGGAAACCTCTAAATGTGACTGTGGCCTGGCCAAACATGAAGTCACTGTTTCACCATCTAAACATAAATGATTTGCAGTTATATTTCTGCTTTATTCCAAGGTACAAGTGATTACATAATCCTGAGCAAAAGTAGCTCCCTGGAAGTTTGGGCATACGTTTTGGCTTGGTAGCATCTCTTTAGGATTTTTCAGAGTGATCAAAGGATTTCAGCAGTTTAGAAGTTATTTTTGTAAGTGAATTTACAACATTCACTTCTGTTGGCATCTTTTGTGACATTTTGAGTTGCATTGAGGAAAAAGAACTGACTCACCTTTTGTTTTCCATCTTGGGAAACAGCTCAGTCAGCTCAGCACAGCATCAACTTTATTCAGAAACCTGAAGAGGTAGGCATCAATTATCATCTGGAGGCTGAAAATTTTAGACAAAAATAATATTCATACTTTGCCAACTGGGAGAGGAGTCCCTATATAATGTTTAGTTCATCTATTAATTGATTCCTCCCTTCATGAGTTCTTCCGTACTAACCCTGAGCCAAATGCCGAGTGGACTAAAAGTGTAATTAGTCATTTATTACTGATTACTATTGCAATGGTAAGTCTTTTGAGCAGGACCCATTATATTATTCAGCAGCCATTTCATTAAATGAAGCTTCTGGCCTGTACGTGTCAAAGTGATTTGTCATTAAAAAAAAAAAATCTGTATTGTTATTTGCATCTTTATTCTTTTAGCCACAACAGAAAAAATCTGCTTTTTTTTACATTTCATTCTACTTCCCGAGGACCCGTAGAGCACCAGCTATTGGCTGGTTACTATGTTCCGGTGCTTTATTAAATAATGTCTGTCCTTTAAAAAGAAAGACATTTATATTCCATGCAAGTATCTAAAAATACATTGTGTCAAGAAAAGGAAAGACCAAGAGATTAAAGTCAAAAAATGGAAGGAAGGAAGGGTATAGTAGAAGAATAATGAAATACTAAATATGAGTGATGAAAGTGCCTACCTGTTAGGTCAGCCTGACCCTAGAATAGCCCTGCAGTCATTAAAATGTCATTCAGAGCTTCACATTACATCTGTGACTGACAGGCTGATATATATGAACTTAATTATGGATGAAGACAAAGCCAATGGAGCAGACTGAAACACATGAATTTACTCGTGCACATGTATGCACTGGTGAAAAAAACACCCCAGAAATGCAAACACAGGCACACACACACATTCGGCTTTGTCAGAGCAGTTTATCTCTTCTGTAGCTATTTCTAAGGGATCTATTTTAAACACAGGCTGAGGAGGAGCTGAGGACGGCAGGGCCTGCAGAGGACATTAACATCTATTCTTCATTATTCATTCCATAATGGAAAAAAACAGCAATGAATAACACTGCCTCTTGATGAGGGGCGTTGTATCAGCAGCAGCAAATCATGCAGAAACAGTGTGAAAAGTAATTCAGGATGCTGTACATTTTCATGAATTTTTATTTAAACTAACTGTATATATTAACACGCAAAGGATGCTGCTTCCAAGCTTTTGTGAAATGAGCCACATTAGAACATGGCTTAGGTTAAATCCTGTTAACACTGTTGATATGTTCTTTATAATATAATAAAATCAGGGTAAAGGTACAGCTGTGGGTCTGTGGAAGTTTCTTGGATTCTGAATCGATTGTTTTAGAAAGAAAAAATGAGCAGGTCTGCATTTTTTCATGTTAAACGTAGATAATTTTAGATTTATTTTAAAATGGGCTGTGTATGAAAGCTGCATTCGTTCTAGTTCAGCATTTACATGTAGATAAGATAGGCAAAGGCTAGATTTTGAAGAAACACTCTTAATTACTTGATTAGAAACCCAACAGAAATGAGCCTATGTTGCTTTTAAAGAAGAGGTGTCGGGGCTTTTGGCATTTGTTTATTCTTAATGGCCAGAAAATTAGATTTAAATCAGATTTAAGTCTCAAAGGGGCTTTTTTTTTTTTTTTTTTTTTTAAAGGGT
>VUQR01012588.1:12413-25154 GCA_015108515.1 Hemichromis elongatus | reverse complement strand
GTATTTCAATGGGAGGGTCACTCGGGGCTTGGATTGGCTGGTCGATACAGCTGCCAGCCAATCCCAGCGCACGTCCTCCGTGATGTGGGCGGGGCTTAGCGCCAGAATTCCTTTGATCTTAAAGTCGTTCAGCTATGAGCATCCACGCTGCAGTTTTTAATAGTTGTGTCATGTTTCGGCTGTGTGGCAGGCAGGAATAGGACCCAAACGCAAACTCACCGACACAAGGAATGAACTCAAAAGTCTCAGCTTTATTTGCTGGAACGGAAAAACAGGCATTCAAAAACTAAACTAAAACTAAACTGGGAAAATAGTAACCTAACTCACAAGGAAACACAGAGATCCACACAGCATGAGGGAGAACGCGACACAGAACTAAGAGAGATGCGGACATAAATACACAGAGGGTTAACGAGGGAACTGGGAGCACACTGGGAACACAGCTGACACAGATAATCATAACAAGACAGGGCCGGAGTAAACACAACACTGACGTACACTGACGGAAGACTACCAAAGTAAAACAGGAAGTACACAGAGGCGCAGACTGGAGGTGGGGAGAGAACATGGGAGGAACACAGACATAACGGGCTGGGGAAAACATGGAACAAAACAGGAGAAACGAGGTGTGGGGACTCAGAAACGCTGAGGGTAACACAGGGGGAAAAGACATGAGGGTAATTCTAATAAACTAAACAGAACCTAGAAACCGAAGAACAAAATACAAAAAAAATAAGAACGCTGGGTCAACATGACCCAGGACCATGACAAGTTGTTTAAATGCCACAGCCTACCACAGTATTGTTGCTGACCATGTCAATTCCTTCATCCATCTTCTGATGGTTGCTTCCAACAGGATAACACATGATGTCACAAAGTTCAGTCATCTCATATTGGTTTCCTGAATATGACAATGGGTTCCCTGTACTCAAATGACCTGCAGTCACCAGATCTGAATCCAGTAGAGCACCTTTGGAATTTGGTGGAATGAACGATTTGTATTAGGGACGTGCAGTCGAATTGAAATCTGCGCCAACTGTGTGATGCTATCATGTGAATATGGCCAAAAAACTCTGAGGAATGTTTCCAGCAACTTACTGAGTCTTATCCATGAAGAATGAAGGCAGAACTTAAGAAAAGGGGTCAAACCCAGTACTAGTAAGGTACAGTCCCGATTAAACGTGTAAGACCACTTGAAAATGCCAAAAACCATATTTTGCATGGTTGGATCTTAACAAAGTTCCAAGTAGAGCTTCAACATGCAAAAAGAAGAAATGGAAGCGAGACAAAAACATTTTTTGATCATGCAATTTATTGAAAACAATTCTTAAACTGAAACAGGCTGTTTTACAGCTGATCAAAAGTTTAGGACCACAGGCCTTTAAAAGGCGAAATCTGTGGAAAAAATGTGGATTCATTGTCATTTTCTGTCATGTAGTGACACTATCATGACGTTCTGATGGCAAAGGCAAAGACACTTTGCCTTTTAGAACGTGGTAGGGTTCTTGAACTGAATAAGCTGGGTCTCAGTGCAGTGCTCTCTGCTTATGTGGGACGCAGTAAGACAGTCATATGGGATTTCTTAAATGATCCTGAGGGTTATGGAACAAAAAAAGTCAGGCAGAAGAGCACAAAAATCTTCACCAGCACTGAGCCGGAGGATCCAGTTGGCCGCCTGTACTGGACGATCCTGGCCGTTACTGGTGACGTTACTGGTGACGTTACTGGTGACGTTACTGGTGACGTTACTGGTGACGTTACTGGTGCTGAATGCAGCCTCATAACCATAAGACGGCATCTGAAACTGAAAAGCTTCAAAAACAAAAAAAAAAACGTATTCAAAAGCCTCGTCTCTTTGAACACCACAGAACCGACCGTTTACAATTTGCAAGAGAGCACCAAACATGGGACATTGAAAGGTGGAAGAAATTTTTTACAACATTGATGGTTCTGATGGTTTCCATTGTTACTGGCATGACAAGCAGATCCACCTTAGTTGTTTTCTACGTGCCACAGTGGAGGGGGCGCCATAATGGACTGGGGGGCTTTTTCATTCAGTGGAACAATGGAGACTCAGGAGGTGCAGGGGCGTCAAATGGTAGCTGGCTAAGTCCAGATGTTGCAGAGAGTATCCCTCATGACTGAGGGCCTTCGCCTGTGTAGTAACAACTGGGTCTTCTTACAGGAGAATAACATCACTCGTTTGGACCATCGTGCGTGTTGGTTTGTGTGTTTTGCTGTTTTTTTCGTACACAACTTCTGTCGCTAATTATTTCAGTTTATAATACCTGTAGCCTGTAACGTTTATTACAATTTTTAAATGTAATTTGTTATATGAATCTATAAATTTAAGTATAAGCAAGTATACTAGTCAAAGAAAGAAATGTTTTGTAATGACTCGATCTTTGCTTTAAATCCCCTTCTCAGCATGTCTTAGAAAACCCAAACATGTTCTCAGTTCAAATGGGATTGATAATATGTTTATTATATGAATGTGTTGCTGAAGTCTTGTCGATGAGAGCACCATGTCTGATCTGACTGTTCTTGGTGGAAATCTGACTAGATGGTGGTATCGAGATGAGGCGCTCCGGCCTTTACTTGTGCAATTGTTGCAGTATCACACTAGCAGTGTCTCTTTCGGCAGGAAAATGCCCAAAACCACACTGCCAGAGCCATGCAGGGCTTTCCAGATTAGGAGCATATGCATTCCCTTGCCAGCATTCAGTTTTGTTATGGGTGATTGTTTGCATCACATAACCATCTTCAGGTACCTTCTGACTACTGGCAATGTGCTTGGTTTAAATAAGGGTGCTGCCTGGTCAGCGCAGCCAGGAAACTGGACACCACTCACTTGATGTGTATTCAGTGAATAATTAATGTACCTAGGCTATTCTCACATTGGCCCAGCACACAGATTTTGTACTATTAAACTTGCTGGTTAAAATTGAACATTTCACATGCAGCTAAAATTTCAGGGCTGTAGTTTGTGTGTGAAAATTGCTTTAGAGTCTTGGCCTCTGCAGCCTTTTTGTCACTGCTTTATAAATATTAAATTAAATGTAAAAAATATTTGAAAACTTAATACTAGGCTTGTGTTGAATGAACAGGGCGGGGAGTTGGTGGCTGTACTGCGTGGGGCAAATGCTCCCGTGCTTCAAAGGATGATTGTGGAGGAGCTAGCCAAAGAGAAGCTGGTCCTGGAGCAAGGTGGAGAACGCAAAGTGGTGAGGAGCTCATTATACACATGCATTCACACATATTTCTGCCAGAACAATACAGTGTTTCTCTGCAGACATGCTGACTTGTCACAGCCTGTAAAAGCATTAATATTAATTAATTTTTTTGTTCTAAGTAAAGTAGTCCATAACAGCGTGACAGTGAGCCAGCATATACATTACCAGCGCTTAAAACACTGTGACTAAAATCAAACCAGTCAGTGTTAATTTTATTATTTACTCATTTCGTTTTCCTGCAGTAGTATTTTAAAATAGCTTCTGTGGATGATGGCTTTTAGCCACCTAAGTCAAGCAACAAAAAAAATAAATCAGCAGTTTTTTTTAGGTGTGTCTTGTTTATTTTTGGAGGTTTAGAGTAAAAACACATCCTAATAACCACTAAGTTTATGACTAAATCCTGTCACCCTGACACTCTGATAGTTGTGTATGTATTAGTCTTTTGCTGCATCTCAGTGGAAAACAGACAGCATGTACTGTTTGCACTCTCACATAACAATCTCCAATAAGTATGGTTTAAAAGGCTACCATTTAAATGTATTACATTTATTTATTTATAGGTTATTTTTATTATAATTCATTAGTAACTTAGCGAGTTAAAATAACCTGTACAAGGTCCTAGGAAAAATTGGCATTTACTAATAATTTGCAATCTGTTTGCTTTCTCAACTGCAGAGAGCAGTTGGTTTCCTGAAAATAGACGTGTAATGACATTGAATATATATTAAATTGTATCCAGCTAAGTAAAGAGTTTGTTTAAATGACATTTGGAGCAAAAATAACAAACATTTCCTGGTTATAACGTAATGCTTTACTGTTTTTTCTCTGTCTTATGTGACTCTTGGTTGGAAAATAAAGCTTATAAGGTCACATTAAACAATACTAAAGCCACCATTAGCCATACCTGTAGTTTATACATACATACATATGTAAAGACAGTAATGTTTAGGGATTCATTATTTTTGTTGTATCTCTGTTAGGTGAAAGACAACAGTCTGAGAGATGAGGAGAACAAAGAAGAGCAGGAGCTGCTACAGCATTTAGAAAATGAAGAAAGTGTAATTGGTACTGTGGAAAAACATAATTGGCAGTATCTTCAGCACTGTTGTTACATATCAGTGTTGTTTCCTGATGATTCTGTGGAATATTTTGCATTCTTTCAGCATTACTGATCCTCTCTTCTATTGTAGTCCCTGCCAGTAGATCCTACACAGTTGCCATCATTAAGCCAGACGCCGTTGCTCACGGCAAGGCAAATGAGATTATTATGAAGGTACATAAAGACCATCACTGCTCACATTGGGAGAAGAAAAGATT
Source organism: Hemichromis elongatus (assembly GCA_015108515.1). Taxonomy (NCBI): domain Eukaryota; kingdom Metazoa; phylum Chordata; class Actinopteri; order Cichliformes; family Cichlidae; genus Hemichromis; species Hemichromis elongatus. Next base: position 20,604 of record VUQR01012588.1, on the reverse strand, counting down.
GTCTCAAGCTTTCCTGCTGATATTAATTCATTATGCTGATGCTGATATTATCCTGGATAGATTCAAGATGCTGGCTTTGAGATCCTGGCGCATGATGAACGCACACTGACGGAGGCTCAAGCTCAAGATTTGTACCAACACAAAGCAGCAGAGGTGCTGTATGGCGAAATAGAGGGGAATGGTATAGAATAACAAAAAGAAGGATGGATAATAAGACAATTCTTCTCACAGACAGAGGCTTATTGCATAGATTGACATTCAAGTCAAAGTGAGGAAAACTGATGATGATGCAGTGAATGTTTGTGATGTTAGCCAGTGCCATTAATATTCTGAGTCAACATACTGGTAGCAGAGCAGTCACGACCAGTGCAAAAATCATTCAGTTACTTTGCTACACATGACACATCCATCTGCATTTTACCACGGAGCTCAAAATAGAATTGCTGTGTAAGCAGCTTTTTTTTTTTTTTTTTGCTTATGGTGCTGTTTTTGATGAGACCAAATTGTTATAGGTACAGAAATTTAAAATACGTGAGAAAAGATAGCTAGGGAAATACTACTGCTGACAAAAAATAAATGGGCATGGCTTGTATATGTATTTGTTTTTACAGGTTTTGTATTCAGTGCATTAACATATGTGTCTGTGTCTCGCCCATATGTGATGGTGGTTTGTAGGCTTGCTTTGAGGATTTGGTGCAGTTTATGTCCAGTGGTCCCTCCCATATTCTAGTACTCTCTCAGGTAGAGGGGTCTGCCGCCGTTGTACCGGCATGGCGTGAGTTTATTGGCCCAGCAGACATAGAAGAAGCAAAGAGAGAAAAGCCAGAAAGGTTAGTTACTGGAAATTATGCATATGATCCAGTGTCATTAAGTAAATTATAATTTCTTGGAAGAAAAACATTTGTTTGCTGCATCGACATTTATCTCTGCACTGCTGATTGCAACAGTGCGAAACAATCTGGAGTCTGGAAAAAGGAACAAAAAGCACATTGTCGCCTGCACCGTCAGACACACCCAAACATTATGCTTCTCTCTGGTTGAGCACCAGCCGAGTAACCATCTGGTCTCCTCTCCTTTCTCCCCCCTGGCTTCCTGCAGCTTGCGGGCACAATACGGCACAGAGACGCTGTTCAACGCAGTGCACGGTAGCGAGAACAGCGACCAGGCCAGCAGGGAGCTCGCCTTCTTCTTCCCCAACTTTCATACGGCCTCGGTAATGGAGCAGGATGAGGAGGAAGAGCATGTGGAGAGGACACTGGCTCTCATCCGCCCCGACGTTGCCAGGGAGAACAGAGGTGGGGCTCATGCCAATTGCACAAGTACACACGTGGGCTAGCACAGATACACCTTCAATAACAGCTCATTATAACAGTGAGACTGCTCCTTGACTCCTTCACCAAAGGTGTTAAATGACACTGTACAATGCAGTGAAAATACACATGCTTATTTTAGGTGGTATGTTTTCATTTTCATTTCATATCTCTGATTTTGCAGAAGAGATCATAGATCACGTCCACAAGTCAGGCTTTAAAATAGCCCTTCAAAAAGAGGTGATGCTGTCAGAGGAGCAGGTCAACCAGTTTTACTGTCAACATATTAAGGAGGACTACTTCCCTGCACTGCTCCAAACCATGACCAGGTAACTTTCAACACGCTGTGTAATTAATCCAGATATTCCTTTGTTTTGTTTTTATACTGCAGATGATTATTCAACATGTGTATATTTACAGTGGGCCAGTGCTGGCTTTGGCTCTTGTCAGAGAAAGGGCTGTAAGTCATTGGAAAACAATCCTCGGTCCTTCTGACATCATTAATGCTAAAGAGAAGAGTCCAGACTGGTGAGTAATGTGCACCACAGTGAGGAAAACTACCAGTAGAAAAGCAGTGAAGTTTAAAAGGTAATCTGCTGTCTGTCACAGACTCTAACAGCTTGTTAGAGAGAACTCGGCACTCTTTTCACCTCTTTTTATCCTTGTCAAGAAAAATTACAAAAAGAGCCAAACAACAAGAAATCAGCTAGATAAATGGTTCTTAAAGTTGGGTACAGGGACTCCCTGGGTGGCTTTGAGTCTGATTCTGTCTGATTCCATTGCAGTCAATGAAAATGGAAAGGGACGCGCATTTATAAAGCGCTTTCTAGTCCTGCTGTCCACTTAAAGCACTTCAGACTACAAGCCAAATCTAACCACACATTTACAGAGATTTACACACATTTTCTGTCATACACTTTCATCCACCTCACAACCATAACCAGTTTAGAATCACATATTAAATTTAAGTATGCTTTTGGACCCTGATCACACCCACACTCTCGGGTGAGGTGTTCCAGGCATGTTCCATCGGGTGGAGGCCCTGAGGCAGATCCTGGAGGAGAGATTATATTTCTCGGCTTGCCTGGGAAAGCCTTGGTATTTTGGGCTTCGATGCTTAGGCTGCTGCTCCTGCTACTCGGCCCCGGCTAAGCGGAAGAAAATGGATAGACGGAATTGAACTTTAGCTCTGCAAATATTTACTCAGTCATTTTACACTCCATTGATTAAAAATAGACCGTTTTTCTGAAAACTTGATGGCTGAGGGGCATACTGGGAAATATATCACTCATACTTTCTGACTTTGCTTAATTTTGTGCAAAATGTGTACACAACTTGTTGACATTCACTACAACTAACTAACTAAAAATAAATAATTTTTTCCTCATATTTTTTTATAGAGTAGATTCTTGGCACATTTTAAATTATGTTTCAAAAGTCAAAGAAAAAGAGAGGAAAGAAAGCAGGATGAGTGTACTTTAGATCTGAGAAGTGTTTTTATTTATTTTTTTGCTGAGCCCAAAAGTTCTGATGCATGAGTAGTTTGTTATTGAATGAGGAATTATATAAATGAGTAAATGGACAGGTTCTTACATACAACATGCCTCATTCAAGCATCCGTACAAACACTTTTTTATGCCTAAGTGCTTCTTATCTAAAATTCATTCACATCCGTACTCTGATGGATGCACTACCAACATCTCAACTGCCTGTTTGGTACAGTGAACCCATCCAGTCTGTGAAGACCTGTGACTTATGGACTTCTCTCCTTGGCTCCATGCGTACAGACATTACAGCTGTCTTTATGCTACTTTAGCGAAGATAAATCTTTTTTGGGGTTGTGGTAGCCTCTTTGACAAAGATCTGGAGTTTATATAAGATTAGATGAATGTGTCCATTCTCTGACCTACAGTATATACATCTGCCCTAAGACAGGATGAACATTTTCTTTTGCAGACACATGAACTATCTGTATTTATTTTGAAACAGTAGTGCTTTGACACAGTTAAATATTGGCTGTGTTGTCTTTCTCTGTCTGCAATGCACCATATGTTTCTGTGGTTTCTAACTGGAGTGGAATCAAACAAGGCAGTCTGAACAGAAGTGAAGAAAATTACAGTTAAATTACACTAAAATTACTCATTAAATTACATTATTTCCTTTGAAAATAATTTCTGGAAACCATCAATACTTTCTTTTAGACGTGGATGGTGCCAGACAGTACAATCACACCTGTAATTCGCTTCTTTGTTTACCTTATACTCAGTCTAAGGGCCCAGTTTGCAGTGGAAAATAAGCCTATCAACCAACTCCACGGCAGTGGAAGTCGTGAAGAGGCAGAACGAGAGATCAGCTTCTTCTTCCCTAAGCAAAAGACTCTGGCAGTGATCAAGCCAGATGCAATGGAGGAACACAGAGGTTCTTTTCTGTTCATTTGTAACGACACGAAATGCTTGTTATTCCTTTTGTTTTAACATATTTTTCATATATTTATGCTTCTCATTCTGACAGAGACCATTTTGAAGGAGATTCGTGGCAGAGGTTTCTCTGTAACACAGCTGAAGGAGACCGTACTGTCAAGGGAGATGGCTGAGGAGTTTTACAAAGAGCACAGAGAGAAGCCTTTCTTTAACCAGCTAGTGGAGTTCATGTGTCGGTTAGTCTGCTCTCGAAGACAGCCACCACAGCAGTGCAAAGTGACTACAGCAATACCCGCCCTAATTCCTGCTGCCACTCCAATTTCTAATGGCACTTTTAACAGTAATCTTAGCAGCTTAGAATCAAGGCAGCCTCAGGCGAGTGACTGCGACGTGCATCTCAATTTCATTCTTTGTCCCACATCGCACATCGAGATTTTAGAGCTATCTTCCGCTCCGATTAGCTCCTTCACTTGGATGTTACACAACTTCTTGGACAAAATGAGAGTATTGAGTGCAGCTGGGCACAGCAGCCTGAAAAACCGTCTCTGCGCCTCAATATTAGCTCAATTTTAGCCTTAAATATGGATTAATAGTATTAATATATGAAATAAAAATGGTTATCACATGAATCTGAAGCTCCTGCTTACATAGCTTTATAGAGCTCTAGAGCATCAGTAACAGCTTTTAATTGATGCACATTTTTACTTAGTAATCTTGCCAGCCACAACTCAGTGTAGTGCTAGCTACATTTTAAAATATAGTTATTTAAAGCCTAAAGAAGTCACATAATTTAACCTAGATACATGTTCTGGCCCAGTTTTAACTTAGACACCTGCACATCGTTTTTTTTACCTGCAGTGCACCATATTCATACTTACAGTCAAATGGTGTTTTGTTGTAACAGTAGGAAGCCTGGACAATTTAACTGCATTATTTTGTGTGTTATTTTAGTATAAAAATAGTATTTTTATATTAGTTTGCTATTATATTGCAAAGTTTATATCAAAAGCAACACACAAGGTGAGACTGTTGTTATCCAAACTTTCCAAAAACCGGATGCATTTCTCTTTCTTTGCAGTGTTTGGAATGAGATAGACAGCTTTACAGTAAGACAGTCCTTTGAATCACTGTTGCATTTTCTTTACAGTAAACATCTCACAAATGTTTGTTTCAGGGGACCGTGTATGATGCTTGTCCTAACTAAGGAAAATGCGGTGGAGGAGTGGAGGGCAATGATGGGCCCCACAGACCCGAACAAGGCTAAGGAAACATCCCCAGAGTCTCTGAGGGCTCGCTTTGCTTCAGACATCCTCCATAACTTAGTTCACGGTTCTTCCAACGAGCAGCACGCAGAGGAAAAGATCCGTTTTATCTTCGGTGACATCAGCACAGATGCGGAGCTCACCAGTGACGATCCCATTTCAGGTGGCCATATAATGAGTGCGAAAGTCTTTACCATCTGTCACACCATCTGGTTTCCTATAAATAACAATTTTCAGCTGGTTTTTTTTTAATCCATTTTCCTGCTGTTAACTAAATTTTTATTATCATACTGAAATAAATCTTTTTTTTTTTTAATCTTTAGCTAAAGAGGAAGAAACTGCTGCAGACAAAAACAAAGAAATTATAGAATCTTCAACTGAAGAAATCTCCAGTAACAGAAAAGGTATGCACATTAATACAGTAAGAAGGGTATCCCAATTCATAGACTTGACCCTTTAGAGTCTGCACTTTTGCAAAAATTGATGTATTGATGAGAAGGCCATAGAGTATTGTCATCACTTCACAAAGACAGGGATGAGGTATTGGAATCTGTATGTGTACTGACTTTATTATTAATGGCCATTTTTCTGTTAGGCAACACTGTAGACATTGAGACTGAAACTGGGGCACCACAGTTACTGTTTACTGCGAACACTGAGTAGATACATCTCTTTACAATGACAATCAAGATTACTTGAGCAAGAAGAGGCGTCTCTCCTGACTGAGAGAAAACTAATGCCACTCATCTCCATAATGTCACAAACAGCTGCTGGAATTGCGATGCAAACTGGCGCTACAGCCACTCTGTGTAGGGAATGAAGTAAATCTTGATTGAGTCAGACCATCTCAAACCTGTGGAGGAAAATTACACCTCCAGTGTGCTGTATCTTTTTTCTGTTGCCATTTTTTAATGCATAATTAGGATCAGGGGACAGAATCTTGAATCTGTTTGCAGCCCGTGTTTGATAAATTATGAACACTGCAACATTACTAGTCTTCCTGGCTGCAAGACAGTGTTGTTCAGCAAAGCTGTTATTAGTTATCAGCAGTGACATTTAGAGGAGTTATCTTCAGCATCCCTCTTTATTTTGCAGATGACCCACAAACAGGAGGAAGCGTCGATCCAGAGCACTCAAACTGAATCATCACACCTTGTGTTTTCTCTTCTATAATCAGCTTAATGTGTAAAATCGTGGGAACAAGAGAGCGCCTGTCATTCTATGAATCAAGAAATAAACAAGACAAATATACATCAGACTTTTTACACCTTTTGTAGGTGGCGTTTCAAGACAGCACATTCAAGAAGCACTGTAGACACGGAGTCGTGTTTCCTTAATACCGCCGTCGACAGTTTGATGGCTCTCTCAGCTCACAACAGCAGCCGCGGGCTACGTGACTAAAACTGGGATAATACAATCACCAAAAAGCGACTGATAATTTCAGTGTTCACAGAAGCCTTTAGTGAGTACACTGTGCCACTATCAGTACCGTACCTTAGGTTGTCTCCTGTAATTTACTACACACTGCTGTGATAATATGAACAATATGAAGGTAGCATAAAGAGTGTTACTCCTGTTTATTCCTCTATGTAACAGAGAGATTAGGCTTGAATTTTTTCCTTTACCGTAATTATTGCCGGATATTGCTTTAACAATGGGACATAAATTAGACACTGAAGCTACCTAAATGAGGTGCATGAATAAAGAAAATATATAACAGCTCCAAAAGCTACATAATTGTTAGTAATAGGCATTCCTTGCAGATCCTTTGAACCACCTGGCAACCTCCAGGACTAAAAAATGAAGGCAACATGGAAATGCCAAAAACTGCAGTCCTCTTGAGGCTTGTCCTCCCTCTTAAGGATGGCTCCAAAAGCAAATCAGTCCCCATAGACTCCGATGGTAAATTGCTGATTTCAGCAGATTAAATAACATGTTTGCAGCCTGATATGAAAAATGTTTTTTCTATGGTGTCTAGTGGCCTGTCCTGGGTGTACCCCTCCACTCACCATATTACAGCGTGGATAGGCTTCAGCCCACCCACAACACTGAACTGGATGATCTGTTAAGAAAATGGATAAAGAGCTAATGTCCCCTTTCATGGTAAATACACAAGGGCAATGAGAAACTAAGGTTAAACTTGCCCATTTGGGGGACTGTTAAAGCTTAAAATTAGGGGCATGGCTACTTTTACTAACAGACAGGCCAACATATGCTGCTTCCAGTTTGTAGTGGAGGTGCCTAATGGAGCGTCTCTAGTGGAAATAATGTGACTAATAAGACAGCTTAGCATGTGGTTAATTATAAGATCCCCAAAGGTTTTGCCCAGTTTTGGTGGGTGAAACTAATATTTTATCAGTTTTCGACTTAGATTAGATCAGATTGGTTGACAACCTGCATCTATAAACTATTAGAGCTGAGTCAATGAACTGGGTAGTTACATCCTTCTATTACATACTCTCTATTAATTTAAACCTATAAATTATTATATTTTAATCCAAGTTAATCTAAAGTATCTTCAAGGAGGTTAAACATGTAATCCAGCTACCATGCAACTTAGGATGTCAAAAGAATGGTACAAAAAAATTCTTCACATTTTCCTGTATTAGCAAAACAAAAATATTTATTTGTAGTTTTCATCTATTAAAATAACTTTTAACTTAGTGCAGGCATGATGTAGCTGACATGTAGGACTAGGGTATGCTCCATGGGCAGGCCAAAAAAATTATGGCAATAAAATTTGTCAATCATTGGTCTTCGAAGCTCCACTGCTTGTCTGCAGTGGTGCCATGGTGCTGAGCAGACGTGGTTTCAGGCGGAGTTTCCTCCCAGTCATTTGCAGCCTCTAATAAGATGGCCTCATCCATGTCGTCATCTGCAGAAAAAGACCTTTGGAACATCTCCATGATGCTCCTCTGGGTAGGATCCTGGACAAAGAAGATAATAAGCGTGTTAAAAAAAATTATAATAATAAAAAAAAAAAATAATAATTAAAAAAAAATATATATATTTTTTTAATTAATATATGTATATAAAAAGTGTACCTTGGAGTGGAAGCTGGTGTTCTCTGCATTTTCCGAGAGGTTTGCCTCGGAAAGACCCACTTGCTCCAGGACATTCATTTTTTCCTGGATCATGGGCCTGGAATGATACATAAATAAATAGCAGTTCTTAATTCACTGTTTGTCACAATATGCAC